>JXTB01000080.1:357078-434039 GCA_002914805.1 Parasponia andersonii
TCTCTCTCTCTCTCTCTCTCTCTCTCTCTCTCCCCCCATATATATGTATAAAATATAAATTTTGAGAGGCAACTAATTGTCACCATCTCGTCCGCCATCTCTATATATACTCACAACGCACCATCATAAATTTCTCACCTCATCTTATCTTTCCCATATTGTCTAACAAGTACTACTACTACTACTACAACTAGCTACCACCACTATTCCCACTATTACTACAACTTGAGTTTCAAACAAAATTAAGCTATTGTACCACCTAAACTTCAAGACAACAACTTTTATCATTTCTCTTTTTCTCCCAATTATTGTCCATAATACTAAACGCTATTATATAGCTCAGCCTTTTTGGCACTCCCAAACATAATATAACTTTTATTCTACAATCTTATAACATATCATTATGCCTTCAAGACTCACCGATGCCTTTAAGTCCCACCCAGTCCATCTACACCACAAACACCCTGACTTCAGCTCATTACAGGAGTTGCCGGACTCCTACGCATGGTCGGCCCAACCGGAGGACCAACCTTCTCCGGAAGGCCCAATATTCAGCCCCGAGATGTCTGTTCCAATCGTCGATCTAAATGACCCAAATGCCCTCAAACTCATAGGACATGCATGCAAAACGTGGGGTGTCTTCCAAGTCACCAACCATGGCATCCCAAACGAGCTCCTGGATGACATTGAGACCACCGGTCGGAGCCTTTTCTCTCTTCCGGTTCAACAAAAGCTCAAGGCGGCTCGGTCCCCCGACGGCGTCTCCGGCTACGGTTTGGCTAGAATCTCTTCCTTCTTCGCAAAGCTCATGTGGTCCGAAGGCTTCACCATCGTTGGTTCACCTCTTGAGCATTTTCGCCAGCTTTGGCCCCAAGATTACGCCAAATTCTGGTACTGTATACTTTATACTATACACTATTATGTACTAATATAAACCTCCATGTGTCTCATGCACGTCTTTAATTAAATTTATTTCTATTGGTATTGATTTTTCTTATTTGGGTGGTGAAATAAGTGGGTTTAGGCATGAACCCATTTTTCTTTTCCATCTTTTTGGTACCATAATGCATTAATATTTAGCAAAGATTACAATGAGAGCTTGGACCCACATAGAAGATACGTTCTGATAATATCAAAAAAAAAGGACTCGTATATATATCTAATATGATCTTGAATTGTGTTCCTACTGTTTTGACTTTGCTCAACTTCCATTACATAGAATAGAGATACATACATATAGCGCATATCTTTTTTTTTTTTTTTTTTTTTCCCGTTGTTTGGAAGAGTGTTTTGATATTATTGATGTTTTTGTTTCAGTGATACAATTGAAGAGTACGAGACGGAGGTGAAGAGGCTGGCGGGTAGGCTGATGTGGCTAATGCTCGGCTCATTGGGCATAACCAAGGCCGATGTCAAATGGGCTGGCCCAAAAGGTGATTTCAAAGGGGCCAGTGCTGCTTTACAATTAAATTCTTACCCGGCTTGCCCGGATCCGGATCGGGCCATGGGTCTTGCTGCCCATACTGATTCATCTCTCCTCACAATTCTCTACCAAAACAGCACTAGTGGGTTGCAAGTGCTCAAAGAGGGAACCGGTTGGGTCACGGTGCCGCCGGTCCGCGGCGCGCTCGTCGTAAACATCGGAGACCTTCTTCACATTTTGTCGAACGGGTTGTACCCGAGTGTCCTCCACCGGGCGGTTGTGAACCGGACCCGGCACAGATTGTCCATTGCCTATCTTTATGGGCCACCATCTAGTGTCCAAATATCTCCACTCTCAAGACTAGTAGGCCCAGGCCACCCTCCCCTATACCGGCCGATCACTTGGAATGAGTATCTTGGCACTAAGGCAAAGCATTTCAACAAAGCACTTTCTTCTGTCCGGCTTTTTTCTCCTGTAGTAAATGGATTGGTCGATGTAAATGATCATAATGCAGTAAAAGTTAACTAATTAGATAGATGGTCCGAAATTTTTGCCCCCTAATTGTTTATCCAATTTTTGTCACCATTAATTTTGTACCATAACTCGCGGTTTATTAGTCTAACACTAGTATGTGACAAAGTATAAAACAACTATAAGTCAGCTTTGGTGGGGTATGATAAATAATTGATGAGTTTATTTATTAGGTTAGTATCAAATGAAAATGGTGCAACAAGATAAGATAAATCAAATCATATGGATCAAGGCAGGGTTTCAAACAAAAGTTTGCTACTAGTCTTTTATTCTCGTGTTGAAATATTAGCCTATTTGAACATTCCAATAAAGACAGATAAACCGACATATTTTTTGCCCCGGATATGAAGGCAGATCCCCAATCCAATAAATAAGACATTGTTCAAGATAAAAATTAACAGCTTTTTATAAATATAATCTACGTTAGTAGAAGGAAAGATTACAAAAATATCCCTCGAGTTTTGGTGAAAAAATTCATCTTATTCCTTCGATTTATAAATTGATACAAATTTCACTCATTCATCTAATTTAATTAGACTTAGAAAGAAATTTTTGAAAATAACCAAAATATCCTTACTCAAACATATTAATTAATTAACACAATTTTTTTTAAAAAAAATTGTGTATGACTTTTCTACTCTAAGAAAAGGAAACCTTATTATTTTTATTTATTTTTTCTCACATACTACTATTTGATTTTCTGAGTTGTATTTGTATCTGTATTTGTTTGATTACAAATTTAGAATAAAAGTAACTTTGTTTTTCGTGCATCAATTTTAACTAAATTTGACAACAAAGAGATAAATAAAATTACTTACCAATTTGTTGATTCAAAAAAGCAAAATGATAAATTTGATCATTTTATCTAAGGCTATGAGATATTTTTGTAATTATCATTTATTAAAACGAATTAAAAAGTTGATCATCAAAAAGAAAAAAAAAAAAAAAAAAGAAAGAAATCTCGATAGGACTAAAGTTTTCTCCACCAATTATTCCCCCCACAAATCGAGGAGTACCTAAACAATCCACATAACCATACATAATAAACAAAACAAGAGAGAGAATAAGATGAGGCTACTATACTCTCGATTGAATGTCAAACAAAACAAGCCGGAAAAGCTTGTCGTTTCTGATCTCTTTCCCTTCTTGAAATTCAATGTAGAATTCGGAGTTATTGTACGTAAAGACATAATTCTCAGTCATTTCTACGATTTAAAAGAATCCGTTTATTATTTTAGTGAACGTGTGTTGTTTTCTTGAACCATACATTAACCCTGCAGTCTCTGCAACCATGTGCTCCTTCTCGCACATTGGCTACCCATCTCTGAGAATCTGCCCCCTGCCCCCTGCCCCTAATCATTCATGGAAAATGAGGCGGTTTTAACCCTCTTTTTTTTTTTTATTTAAAAAAAATATCCTTGAAAGGTAAGCCCCGTAGCCTGTAGTGTTCCAGCTGAGCCCAAAATAAGGGACTTTGTCCTTTTTCTCTATCAAGCTTACTCTTCTAAAGCGGCACAATAAATTATAACTTAAAAGGAAAATATCAACGATCTTTGGATTGTTATATGTTTTTAATTACTTTTTGAGCGCCCACTATTCTGTAAATTCAATAGGAAAAACGCTACTAGTTTTCCTTTTTCTTTTTCTCATATAATGAAGTCGTTAAATGGTGTGTCTATATTTATATATATATATCAGACATAATTTAGTAGCTATTTTTTTAAACTTTTTTATAAGTATTTGTTTTAACCCTGGATCATTAGATTGAGTAGTTGAAAAAATAAATAAAAATATATTATTTAATTTTTTTTCTTTATCTATTTTTTATGATGAAAATATGTACGATAAATTTCAATTAAGTCAAACCATAACAAAAATACTTTTATTATGTAGATATATATATATATATATATATAAACATATTCAAAATATACTATTCAATGGGGTGACATAGTAGTCGACATTGTCCGATAGGATAAGGCCTGATATTAGGGCACTCAATAAACATGTCTGTTAGCCGTATTTGTGATTAAAGCACCTTAGATAATCTTTTAACGAATGTTATTCTCTACAAGATAACCTATATTTGTACAAGCAAAAAGTCTTGGTTAATAAGATGCATGAAATGCGTAAATTTCTTCCAATACATCGCTAATTTTATTGTTATTTGATAACTTTGTTATTATTTGATACTAGTTGGGTATCCGGTAGCAGTTAGATTATTTCCAATGAAGCAGCATTGCTCTACGCTTCATTGTTCTTGTACATTGGTAGCTAATTTTGTGTTTCAGCGTTCTCTGTCAACTGTAATGATTGAACTCGATCTTTTTGTTTTTAGGCAAATATCCGATATCAATCTTGATCGCCCCGAAGATTAGCTGGATTTATCGATTATGTGAATGTGATGTATGGCTAAAATTAGTTCATTCATGTTAACATCAATCTTTCACCAATGGTGAATGATCAACTAGCATAGACTTTACAATTGCCTTGAAATGAAGGACTAGTTGATTCAAAAAACTGTTTTTGGAATAAGAAATATGGGAATCTTTAGTTTGTGTCTGATCCCACTATAGCAAGTCTAGAAAGATCATCAAATTATAGAGTTGCCTTTTCTTTTTTTTTTCTTTTTTCCACCCTTCAAAAGATTGTGTACCGCAAACAGTGCCATGTACTCAATGCCAAGAAAATCTTTACACTACAATGTTTTGTTAGCTCAACGTCTATTCAAATGATTGAACCGCCTTTAGGCCTAAAATCGCGAAAATAGTCCCGACCAGCTGAGTTTGATTGAAAGAACACTTGACCAACTACGCTTATGAGTTCAAATCAAGAGAAGACAGAATTGTCCCATGTATTTGTTGTTTGCATCAAGTTCTATGGTTTTAGAAATCCAAGGAGCCTACTGACACAAATCTAGTTGGTCTTTATACTCAAAACTCATAATAAAGAAGTATTATTTGGTTCCACAAATCTGTTGTCATTAGATTTTGCCAAAAGAAAATCATCAAGTCCCACGTGAATTTGGAGTTTAATGACTCATAATTGAGGATTAGAGTAGGATAGTTATCCTCCCTTAGATTTATCCATTGCCCTATGTTGATATTCCTTTTGTCAAAATAAACTATCATGCAGGTTGTATTACGTATTTTATTTTTAATTTCAACCTCTAGTTTAATCAATCAAGTAACTAAACTACACAAAACTGGTTTTGTTTTCTTCGTTTTCTCGTTATATGACGATATATATGTAGACTTTTTTCAACGATAATGCCGATTGAAGATGATATAAGGATGTCGATTGAAACGAGTGATGTACAAAATTGGAAAGTTAAAACCAGTAACAAAATATTCATGGCTCCACCCAATTTTGAGAAGAATATGACACTAAAAGCTTAAGATTTTGAGATGATTGATTCATCATTCCTACAAGGGAAAAGATCAGAACAATGTGAAATTGTTACATGGACATTTTGAAAAAACTATAAAGGGATATAAGTGTGTTACACAGCTGGTGACCATATAGTTTAACAGTAACTAAAAGGGGTCCCCCCATTCAAAAGAAAGAAGAGATAAGACTTTATCTAGTGGATAATGAATGAATTGACTCAACTTGAATAAGGCATGATCATTTTGGAAACAAAGAAAATTTTTGTAAGAGTAATCAAAATATCTAACAGTTAATTGTCTGTTCAATGAAAAGGACCTGATCAAGAAAAACATGTAATAGATTTAGAGGCTTCACTTTATGTAGATATAGTCAATTTTAAAGTGCCCTGTTCATATAAAATGCAATCATAAATTCATATTAGCCCCCCCCCAAAAAAAAAAGAACAGTATTTGTCCTGGAGAGGTCTCCATCCATTTATAGAAATTGGAAAACGATGCAACTATCTTAGAAATTGGAGAAATATGGACATATAGCTAAATTGCATCCAACATGGCTGACATAAACAAACACTAGAACAGAGGATGCATATAAATATTAGTGAATCACAAAATAAATAAATAAGCAAATAATTATTAATTAAAGGAGAGAAGGAAAAAAAAAAAAAGAAAAAGTAGATGGAAGAAACACCTTTCTGTTTTTTCCCTTCTGTCTAAGAATTGCAGACACATTTTTAACACAAGTAATAAACAATTATCCGGCATATGCCACTTAAAGTGATACTTTCAAATAAAGATTATGGCAGACAAGGAAGGCTTAACAAAGCCCTTTTGTTAAAAATAATGGAACATAATTGCTAAAGGGAGCCAAAGTTGTCGTCAACGTGGTAAACCCTCAAGCTGCTTAGTAGGTACTATTATTTTCTATTTAAGCAGTGAAATATATGTAACAAGTATATGTATATAATATTAATGATTAATGATCACAAGCTTGAAATGTTACAGTCTTACACTATAGAGAAATGAATTTGATGCTAAGAGTACGTGACAAGTAAAATGTGGAAGAAAAATTTTAATTAGTACAAAGTTTTAGGCCGTGCTCGATATGGGGCATGAAATATTTGAGATCATCAATGGAACAGAATAATTCAGACAGGTTCACATGGTCCATCTCTATGCGTGCAGCAGCAAAAAGCTGTGGCACACCACTATTTAGATTACCCAATAATAAGAAATTGTAGCGGCAATAGTGGGCTGTGACGAAAGGCATAAGCGAAGGGAATCCTTTTGTAGTTTGTTGATCTCTCTCTCTCTCTTGAAAATATAAGTATAATATATATAGGATAGTTTTTAATAGAGATTTTTATTTTTGTTATTTTGTCTAATTTGAAAGTAATTTATAATATCATGTTAATTTTTAAAATTTTCATTCTAATTCTAATTTATAAAAGAAAATTAATTTACCTCAATTTTTCAAATTAATAAAAATAATGAGTTTATGGAATATTTCTTTAAATTTATATATAATGGAATAAATTATTTCATTTAAATTTATGGACAATTCTAATCTTATTTTATTTTAATTTAAAATTTTTTAATATGAAATGAAATAATCTTTTAAAATTTAATTTACTGTATTTCATAAATATAAGTTTAGAACGTGATTGACCTTTTAATTTCTTAAAGAAAATTGTAACCTATAATCCGGATTTTTAATCTTTTTTCATAAGATTTATTTATTAAATTTTCTTACAATATGCATTGATATTTTTACTTTAATTTATTTTAACATGAATTAAAAAAAATTATGACTTTAGTATAGGATCCCGAGTTTATGTTTTTTTTTTTCTTAATGTTAAAAAAATTAAAGTTTGCTACTTTTATATCTTTACTATGAGTAAACTCTATAGAGAATTGAAATTAATGAGAATTATCCGTAAGAAAAAAGTATTGATAATATTAAAGTTTGCTACTTTTATATCTTTACTATGAGTAAACTTTGTAGAGAATAAAAATTAATAAGAATTATCCATAAGAAAAAAGTATTGATAATTAGAATATTAAGAGTATATTAATAGAATAGGATAAAATAAATAAAAACTAAATAATTAAAGTCATAAGTCACTCAGAGATTACCTATTTTTCAATCGTAAATAATTTTTTATATTTAAATATGTATCAATTAGATTAAATTGTTTTTACTAGAATTACAAATATTATTGTAACCATCAGATCAAAATCTAATGACCCAAATCAAAATAACCATTCATAGAATAAAAATAAAAATATCCGTTAAAACCTCATCCTCTACATATATATATATATATATATATATATTATATGAATTAAGAATATCGGATATTTCGGACTCAAATCCGTCTACGTAAAGGAAATATGGCTATCACCTGAATAAAACAAAGTGAAAAAAGATCATAAATCGATATAAAGTCTCCGTTCTAGGTGCCTTTTTATTATTTGATTAGAGAGAAACTAAGTAAGCATAAAAACACTTAATTAAGGATAAAAAAAATAGTAGTAAGAATGAAATAAATGACATAGAAAATTGTAACAATGTAATTTCATACATCAGAAATGTATGGGTAATTTTAGCAGCGCGACCTGCAAGTAAACATGTGTGTGTACTTTTAATGACCATCATCAAATGTTAGGTAGCCAATATTTCTAATGCATATGATACTAGTCATTTAATCAGAAACAAACAAAAAGATGATTAATATTTGATAAGGGTGATTCTGACAATTCGGTCAAAAAAATAATTAAAAAATATTGAAAATAAATAATTAGAAAGTTAACTCTTTAACATATATAATTCTAACTATTTTGTCAAAGATAAAAGAAAAAATAAAAATATTGAAAATAAAGGTGCTAGGACTAGGCTACTTTATAATTAGGTTTAGATAGACCTTCCATTATATTATAAATAAATGGTTAACAATACGTCTTGTGGATTATAAGTAATAATGTAGTTGGTAGTTATGTTAGTTATTAACGAGCACTACAAAACTAATAGAACGTAGGAAAGTGGTTTGAGAACCAATCAGTATCCCAAAGCAGAAATAATTAAAAAAGATTTAAAGTAAAAGGGAGAGTCAATCAAAAAAAAAGTGAAGGGGAGAGAAAGGATTCAGAAGAGAGAAACATCTACCGAGTTAATTTGTAAGAGAGAAAGAGAGAGAAAGTTGTCTTTTTTCTCATTATTTACAATGTACCTCTATATATATATAGCATCAATGTATGAATTTTTTTACAAAGTACCTCTCTATATATATATAGTCATCAATCTAGTATGAATTTTTTTTACCTATGTGTAGATATTTTTTTTAGTCATTAGATCATTATTTAAAAGTTATCTAATATTTATAATAAAGTATATAAAAAAATATACATTATTAATACTATTTTTTCTCTCTATCAATGAAAATATGTCATGTTTATTTTTTACTATAAAAAATATACATAGCATATTTTCATTGATCAAAATAATATTTATATATAGATAAAGAAAAATATATATATCTACTGAATTGGTGCCATATATATATATATATATATATATATAAAAGTTCAAGAGGTGGAAGAGATGAGAGTACATGGACTTAAATGCTTATAAGAAATTGACCCCTGACCCATAATATGTCATCTCCCAAAATGAGAGGACAGGAGATTTTGACACATATATCATGATGGGTCTAATGATAGTTTGACTAGTATTGCAACATGTGGCATCATAAATGACGTACCACATGCTCGTTAATGATGTGGCGTAAATTTGATAATTTTTCAATAAAAAATTGACATTTATATTAGAATATCGTAGTTATTTTTTATCTAATTTAATTTTGATATTTCATATTTTTTTAATTGACTCTATGTGATATTATTTTATAACTTAACATTTGAATTAGTGACTAACTTAAATATTTTGTCACATCCTAAAACAACCTTTTCCTTTAGCTGATCAATAAGAATAATCTACAATATGTGTTTGTTTTTAAGTTCACCCTACATAACTGATTTTTTCTTTGTTAACCTCGTTATGTTTGTTTATAAGTTCATCCTACATTATTGATTTTTCTTCGATACCACTACCCAAATTCTCTCTTCTCTTTATTTCCATTACCCAAGTTCTTTTTTCCTAGCACATAACTTTACAAGAGTAGGTTCCCATTTGCATTCTAAAGTAACAAATTAATTTAATTAAATGCATTAACCAACAAGGTCGTTGTAGTATAGTGGTAAGTATTCCCGCCTGTCACGCGGGTGACCCGGGTTCGATCCCCGGCAACGGCGTCTTTCTTTTGTTTTCCACAATTATCCTGAGTGGACTCGTTGGCCAACACATATGAGTTCTCATCTCTATGTCCCTCTCCCTTGACATTTTATGTTAGTCCAACAACTTACGTAATTTAGCATCAATATTCCAGCTTCTGACAAATGTCGACCTGGATAGGCTCATGATATAAAAATTAAATTTCTAATTGCTAATTTTCATTTGTAAATCGCTCAATGAGTATTATACCTTAAGCAATCTATATATATATATATATAGACCTCCCATATAATAAACTACGATTAGAATTAGTTGCATAGATAAATTAACTCATTGGTCTTGGACCAACATGATATATAGAACTCCCAATTACACTATATAAAAGAATAGTTGCAAAGATAAACTCCTGGACCACAATTAATTACCGCAAAAAAAAATAAATAAATAAATAAAAAGAGAAAGAAAAGGAAAGGAAAATAAAGGCCAGCTAAACTTTTCATTTAATCCCATAATAAATTGTTTATCCCTCATTACAACACCAAGATTAAGAATTTATGTACATATTCGAGTCTCCTGTCATAAGGCAAAAAAAAACAAAGCCATTAGTTATGTTTATTTTTTTTAAAAAAAAAAAACCACGCTTGTTGTTTGCTTTTATTTCATGGGAATATAAAAGTACAAAGTACAATATTTAGAGTTTCACACTCTCGTATACATGATACAAAGAAAGAGAAGATCTAGAAATTATAATTCAAATGGATTATTAAAGATCACACAGTTTATATATATAGTACACAAATTAATTAAGGTCGAGAGGTCTCAGACTCGGACACCACAATAAGTCATGAGAGCAGATTCAGCTCTTTGACCAGCCTCCGTGAAATAGAAGCCAAGGAATTCGACATGGTCAAAGGGCTTGAACAACAAAGGATGGTCTTCATCCACAAGCTCCTCCGGGGCTTTGACTATGTAACCTGCTTTTGGGATGGAAAACAACCCCGCCGAGTACCTTGCCTCGTTTCCCGTCATCATGACTCGATGATATGGAGAATGTAGTCGACCATTTGCCCATGCCTTTCGAATTATAGTCACAAAATTAATCACCTCATATAACATATATTATGTCGGTTACTTATATATATATAGAGAGTTCTATTCTATTTTTCTTTTTATAAGCGTGAGAGAACTTCAAACTTAAACTGACGTATTGTTAGCAATCAGACTAAACTTGCTAGTGCTATTTTGAATTAGAACTTATGTATGGTTTATACTCTGTTTTCAAAAAATATTTCAGTTCAACTATTGAACGTGGAATCGTGAAAGCGCTTAATTTTTGTTTTTGGGTCTTTCCTTTGTCTTTCATGTGATCATATTCATGTTTAACTTTATCAAATAAGAGACTCATGTAACAATAATATAAATTCTGTTTTATGCATTTACATTTATATACGATCATATGGTAGAGTTTGGGTAAAAAATTAATATATACGATAATAGAAGGTTCAGCAATTATCACAAGTAGCAAGTTTATAAACGTTATTATTGATATATCCCTAACACAAAATTATACGTACTAGAAGATATACATATATATATATATATATAGACACATATATATGCATGGATAATAAGTGACTCACGTAGAGAGAATCTCCTATCATGACGATAAAAGAGTCCGGGGAGGGTTTGACTGAAATCCATTCACCATTTTTGGTTTGCACTTCTAACCCCTCAATTTGGTTTTGATACAAAATGGTGACAATGTTCTTGTCTGTGTGAGCGTTCAAACCCACCTTGGTCTCGGTGGTTTGAGGTCCCTTATATTTCATTACTCGAAGAAGATAGTTCGTCGATTCCATGTGTTCCTCCAAGTATTTCTCAACTCCCAAGCTCTCCAGAATCATCCTCCTTATTATTTGATCCAACTCTGATAGTTGTTCAGAGTAAGATTGAATGGTGTTGCTGCATATATGGACATTAAACCCAAAAAATAAAAAGGAAAGCAAACCATTTAAATATTCATTTGGCCACTACACGGACTGAAATCTCTTGATTAAATATCTCATAATCAATTCAGAATCTTATACTCGTACTTGTAATTATTAATGAAGTAATTATTATTCTGAGTTCAATCTTATATTGAATCTATACTTCATATAGAATTTGAAATTATCTATTAGTTTACAACATATATAGTTTCAATATTATCAGTTCTATGTATTACATGTATTGTCATATTGAGATGATCTAGCACTTTTCTTTGTTTTCTAGTACTCAGTACATGTATTAACTATTTTTAAACAATGAGATTGACATTTAAAACTAAAAACTTATTGAAGAAGAGTATCAGCTTTGTTTGGAAATATTTATGTTTTCTGTTCATTAAAATTAATAAAAAAAACAAATACGTCCTCGAAATATAGTCTAATTAACTAAGAATTTCACCATATTAATTTCACTTTTAAAAATAAAAAGTAGAAAACATAAATATTATCAAGTAAGCCAGTAATAAGATATCGAATTTTTGACAGAAAAATTTTCTCGTTCTAATTTATATATATATATATATATTTATATAGTTAAGAGAGAAATTAAGAAATTTAGAACTAATACTATATATATATATATATATTTATATAGTTAAGAGAGAAATTAAGAAATTTAGAACTAATACCAAAACTTAGGGTTTCCTTGGGGCCACAGGACATTAGTCAAACTTTCAACTTTTTCATGGATGTTTGCATCGTCAATCCCCATGCTCTCATACAGCGGCACCGCAGGATATTGACCTACATATCCATGAAAAGGTTTCCTAGAAACGTTTCTGAGTTTGGTTTGCAAAGGAAGGTCGAAAAGCTCTTGGAGTGCATCAAATATCGCTCTTCGAATGTCTAAAGGAATTTTATCGAACTGTGCCTCGAAGCAACCGAATTCTTCCAGTGCTTCGCGGACTTGGTCCCTTACTGTGTTCCACTCTTGGGTACCTGGTTTCAGTGGTTGAGTGGAAAAATCAATAATAGGAAGTCTAAGAGAGGTTTCGGAGCCCATTTGATATTTTAGTACTGCTATAATTTCTTAAGATTATAGTTTTGGTTAAGCTTTTTGTGTGCTTCTCTTGGTCAATTTATAAAGTTACGTTCTTTTTTTAGTATATACGTTGTATCATATGTGGCACGTATAATAACATTTCCCTGAATTATTTTTATTCAAAAAATGGAATAATAACAATGGACCCCGCGCTGAAATTGAAGTTTTGAAGGTGCATTTTCGTGGAAAATACTAAGTATACATAACCAGGAGCAGTACATGTACGTGACATATAATTTTTTTTTCTTTGATACAGCGAAATATATACATAAACACACATAAAGAGTACTATCTATTATTTTTTAGAGATGTGCAGGTGTAGTTATACTTAATATAAACATGAAATAATATAAATATAGCGACAAAAAGGAGATGTTGTTTGCTATAAGGTTGGTTCGGAATTACCGAATCCGATACATTTGTTTAGGAACAAAGATATAAACTATACATTACCTGTTATATTATATGGATTCTAGCAGTACCGATATAATTTTTGTACGTGCTTTATTGTGAACAACAGGATATATACAAAGAGGCAAGAGTAGAATTCTTGTTTAAAGTAAATAAAAAAAATACTCAAAGTTTTTACATGAATCGACCAAGTACTCTTAGTGTAAGTTCACGGAGTTTTAACTAATTAGAAGAATTTTTTTTATTTATTTATGTGAGTAGAAGTTGTAAGTACATATGAATTACTGACAATTTTCCCGAGTAAAATTCTTATATATATATATATATAGAGAGAGAGAGAGAGAGAGATCTATTTTGATCAGTGAAGAAGGCCACTAGTTATATGAGGGACTGCCGTATACAACTCTCAACGAATTTGATGAGAATATCTGATTAAAATAAATTGCAAAATCATGATTTATGGTCCTTTAATTTTGGAACTGTTTGAATTCAAATAGATAATCGGTGTCAGTTAAAAACGAACCACGGATTTCCCAAGGTTTCTTGATCCTTTGGAACCATGGTGATAGTGGATATGAGGTGCAAGGTCATCTCACATTTTGCAAGGTACATAAGTCATAGTGAGCTTTTCAATTTGGCTTTTCTTGTTTATTTAGTCTGTTGTGACATCCACTAGAGCCTCCTGCCACGTGTTAGGTTGAGATTGAGAATTTTCATTCAGATGAGCTCGACATAATTGTTTATATCAGTGGATAAACAAATTGCTTCAATAATAAAAATTAGTATCAATATTGGCACAAAATAAGTCACCGTTTTTATGTCTTAATACGTTTATATGTTATGAGCACTTCAGAGATTTTATAGCATGTTAATATACATATTGCTTGAAGATTTTTTTTTTTTTCCCCTTTGATAATTACTTGAAGACTTTATCGGTAAGAACTAAAGTATCTTCTCACTTTTTAGTATGCAAAAGAAATAACTAAGCGAGTATTTGCATATGCCTACAGATATCATTAGTCTGTGTTTTATTTGTACGTACGTATCTCTGTTTCTTTGTCGTTGTAAATATTCCTCTGCTTGATAAGAATATTCCTTTATGTATGTTTCATTTCAAGTGGCTCCCATACGTGAATTATAGCTATCTTTTTTTTTTTTTGTTTTTAATGTAAGTTATTAAAATATAATATTAGTGGGAATAAATCAAATTACATACGTATATTCTCGAAGTTCTTGATTTTTAGCGGATAAATTAGAGAAGCTGGACCACATAGATGGAAGAGCCGAAGCAAATCATTTTACCGAACATCATATCAATGGGGACCAAGTATAGAATACCAGAAGATTATCTGATGATGGCTATTGCATCGGACGGAGGCACCATAATTAATATATTTTGATTTGATAACGCAAAATATAATTAGTATCTGATTGTCCTTCTGCAACAGGTCGTACAATAATGTTTTATAAATATATGATCTTGTATTAAGAGCTATCCAGAAATTTGTCTCTTCCATTATACGTTCTCTATATAATCACCGACACAAATGACGTCTTTTTTTATATTTATTTTATTTGTTTAGTTATTAATTTTTCGTCCTATTCCTTTTTATTTATGTTGTTCGTTTGGTCCGTTGATTATAGAGTAATATAGCTACATGTGTTAACATTATTATACATACTAAATTTAAGGAATTTTGTACCGTTTATTGAGAGTGCTTTTATTGTCCAAAAACAGTGCCACTTTCTTTTTTTTTTTTTCCCTTTTTTTTCGGATTTGGAATGACTGAGTTGGCCATTTTACTCTTGGAGTGTGGTGATGATAGATTGTTAGGTGGGGGGTTCTTTCGTAATTTTAGGAGAGATAGATTTAAATTCCTTTTTTGTTCTTGGAAGTGATTCATTGAAACTGAATGAGTGTGGTCTTTATGTCTTTTTAGTTTCCATTTTTTGTGATGTGACCAAACTGTTCCTTATTATTATTATTATTTATATATACTAAAGTTGAAGAAAGAGTTATTGTACTTGGAACAGTATTGCAATTTTTCGGTCATTTCCCTTTTCTCTTATTTTTGTTTTTTTTGTTTTTTTTTTCCAGTATTAGTGATGGGTTTAGTACTGTTTTGACCTCTGGTGGCTTATTGTCTGATGATTTAGGTGGGGTTTTTGGGCATTTGAGCTGCCCTTGATTAGTCCGCCTGATACTCATCTATTCTTCTCTCTTTTCAGTCGTTGTTTCTCTCTCTTTTTTCTTTGTACTTGCCCCCTCCGTCTTTCTCTTTCATATATCCTTTCTTCTTTTTTTTTTTTTCCTTCTTTGTTTGATTTTTGTTTTCTTAGATCATGATTTCTTTTCTTTGTTTCGGTATTATGTTTTCTTTTTTTCTAGGGTTATCTTTCTCTGTATTTTTTGATTTGGATATTTCTTTTTCATTTTATCCGTTCGTTCCTTTTTTCCCTCCTTGTTGGATCTTTATTTTCTTAGATCATGATTTCTTTTGTTTATTTTCGCTAAATGTTTTCTCATTTTTATTTTAGGGTTAGTTTTCTCAGTATTTTTTGCTTTGGGTATTTTTTTTTTTTCATTTCTTCTAGTAGTTCGTCGCGGTGATCTCCGCTCTCTATGCTTACATGTCTTCGTGTACGTTATAATGCATATACGTAAAATAATAACCGTAAGTACATAAGTTCTATATAATAGATTCTACTAAAAATTAGGTGTTAAATTGTCACTAAGTACTAGAATTATTGTAACCTAATTTTATCTAAATAATCGAATTAATGAATTTGTAATTGAATAAATACAAATATAAATATAAATACAAAAATAAAATATAGAGATTTCTATGCATAAATATACTAGAAGATTGAATTCTCTTAACTATTAATTATATTTTTTGATCATCAATTGTATTTTAATAAATTATTCTTTATAAGTCAAGAACTCAGATATTTCTACTTTCTCTAGTATCGAGTAAAATCATTCCTAATTTTCAGTTCTAATATCTTTATTCCAAACCTAGAAATTAAGAATTCATTATATTCAATAGTTCTTTGATTATGGCTTCAAAGAAATTAAAGATTCTCTCAAACTCTATAAAAGTTTATGTTATATTATCCTATGCTTGTTTCTAAAATTCCTTTTTTCAAGTACAAAATTCTAGAAACCAAATCATCCAACTTGTAATTAATTAGTTGAGAAGCATTAAGTATGGAATAACATAAAAAAATTCAAGAACAACATCAAAGAACATATTAGAAATCAAGACATAGAATCAAAGTTTAAGTTATATCAAATCTAAATTATATATCATTTAATTCAACATAGGAGAATCCAATACTAATTTCAACAAGAATTTCATATATCTAAATATATTCAATAATCAAGTATAATATAAAATTCAAATAAGACTTGGGTGAGAAAGAGGATGAGAAAACTCTTTCGTAAAGGTAGAACTTCATGCTTTCAATTCTTCAAGCAATTTTCTCAAGCTTCCTCTCCAAATTTTAGTTCCAAAACACTCCTTTCTCTATGATTTTTGGGCTCTCAAGTTTGTGTTTTCTCTCTAATTTTCTACCCTTGAAATAGAGGTTTAAGGATGTATTTAATGGCCTCCAAGTTGACTTAGGCCAGATAGAATGTCAACCATTTGATCAGATGACATTGGCTCTAAAGACTCGCTAAAAATGTGCTTCCGGACGTTGTATAGTACTGCAACACTCTCTAGCAAGTGTCGCGGTGCTCTCGACTCTAGAACTCAACACGCCAGTTTTTTTTAAGGGCATCATTTCTTCATTTTACCTTTGTTTTGCCTAATTTTTATTGCGTTGCATTCGTATTGGACTCAACTTTCATATCAAATAGTTGAAATATCCATATTTGTCACTAATTTTTCTTAATTCTTATTTATTCATAAGAACTACAAAACAAAGTAAAAAAATATCAAACCGATAAAAATACTTGAAAACTTACAATTATTTGAGTTGAATGATACTTGATTTGTGAGTGAATTAATCACTCATCAAATACCGTCAAACTCGAATATTTGCTTGTCCTTAAGCAAAATCAAACAAGAAAAAGAATAACAGAATATAAATCAAGTACTAAAGACATAAATAACAAAGTATGAGTATCATATCGAATCAAAACCGTGTAAGTATCTCTGCAGTCATAAAATATTCCAAGCTCAAATGAAATGCAAACATTGAAATTATCTAGATTTTTAACTTCAAGCATCAATTTAACTCTACTCAAGACTCCTAATATGTAAGTGTGTGCAAAATTAATATAACTTAACAAAATGAACTTTAAATAGACTTGTGTATTTCGATAAACAATGAAAAATATCTATATGATGTAATTTGGAACTACCATATACCTATTGTTCATGTCGTTCTCCACTAATGTATGTTAGTATGTCATCAAAGATCAAAAGATCTTTCATTAAGGTTGTAATGTTAGTTTGGGCAAAGGTAAGATAATTTTGGAAAAAAATTAAGGTTCAAATTACCTTTAAGCACATTACTCTATGACCTTTGTAGAGTTATTTCTTAGTACACTAAATAGTACTCCCACACTTTTTTTTTTCCAATTAAATT
This sequence comes from Parasponia andersonii, assembly GCA_002914805.1. Classification (NCBI taxonomy): domain Eukaryota; kingdom Viridiplantae; phylum Streptophyta; class Magnoliopsida; order Rosales; family Cannabaceae; genus Trema; species Trema andersonii. The sequence continues at coordinate 374,807 of JXTB01000080.1, forward strand.
TCTCCTCTTTCAACACTCCGTGCCAAACACTTATTGAATTTTTTTTCTTTTTCTATTTTTTTCTATTTTTTTTAAATGAAAGATAAGAAATAAGACAAAAAGATGAAAATAAAAAACCTCTCCCCCAAACTCAAAATCAACATTGTCCTTAATGTTAAAAAACAAAATAGAGGGTAAGGACACAAAATTTTCACTAGATTATTCCTTTCTTTTTTTTTTTTGCTTTTTGCCTTTTGTTTTTGTTTTTTGTTTTACTTCATAACACCGTCGTTCCTCCCAACATGAATATAACACAAAATAACTCTTTAAAATAATCAATATGCCTAAAGGATAAATGTTGGCGGACATTATATTAGTTTGGCAAAGTTGTGGTAGAAATGAAATGTACAAATAGGCTCAAAATGGGTATATTAGGATGGTAACATATCAAGGTTAACTTGAAAAGCTCAAATGATCTAAAGATAGCTTAAATCATTTCTCCAATAATACCTAACATAGAATTTCGTCTCAAGCTTTACTCAAATAGGTTCTAAAGTTCATAAGATGTCAATGCCTATCTAATGTACATAAATATTCTCAAAAAATTTAAAGAGTCAAGAAATTATGATTATCGTGCTCAGATGTGTAAAATCAAGAGTGAGGTTTAATTAATACGAGTCAAGCACATAAACAATTTCAATGATTTGCATTTCAAAAGACCTAAAGAACATTTAGTGACTAACTCACCATCAATAGCAAGTTATATCATCTTAAAAACACTCACAATTTTTAAAACTAGCAAAAAAAAGCAAAAAAAAAAAGAGAAAAAATTTCCTATAAGTATATAACTCATGGAAAGAAAATCATGGTAACCAATATATACGCAAAGCCATACCCAACAAATAATTAACCAACAAGTATTTTTACTTCCAAACTCAAAATTAGCAATGTTCTCAAAATTTAAATGTTCAATGTAAGTAAAAGATAAAAGAATATGTAACAGAGAGGCGAGAAAGATTGGTAAAGGTGGTGCTCCGAGCAAGGTGGCTCTAACTTAGATTGTGTGAAACTCCTCTCCATAATTTATATCTTTATATTTATTCATGCACAACTTGGTGAAGTTCATCAAATAGCAGCTTCCGCCCATAATACGTGTTTTACAACACGACATAAGGTCATGGTTTTGAATGCCCTCAAATTTGGTGATATATGGAAGTGCTCAGCTCGTATGCTTAACTTGACTCAGCATCGGTACATATATCTGGTGGACTTGAATGAACAATGCTAGTGGTAATAGAGGAGGTTTTGGCTAGATAGGATCATTATAAATAGGATCTTTGATAAATAATGGTGGCATAATGATATGAATCTCAAAGGGTAAAGATTCACAAGTGTTGTCTTGTGATTCTTCCTCCTTGATTTACTCTTGATTCTCCTCTTCACTTGAGTTGTCATCATTAAACAAATCCAAGATCCTCTTTCTTGTACTCGGCTTCTCATAGTGGTTTTTATCAGTGTTTGTAACTTGTGTATGTATCATAGCATAACTACCGTTCTTTTCATGTCTCCGAAAGAGTCATAGAGAGACTCAAATTATGAATTACTAGCAGTCTCCATTCTCTCTCACTCCTCATGACAAACTATTATCTTTTTCGAAAATTGTAAAAAAAAAGTAATAAAGATTAGGAGGAAGCTCTATGATGTGGAGTATCACACCAAGGCGTCGAAATGTTAGAATTATATCCTAAACCGATGTGGCTTGGTAGATAATTCCAACTCCGATAGTCGAAGTCGATTATGTCTTCCAACAACCAAGAGACTTCATCAATGGATAATTGGTAGATAGAGGTGGTACTATTACTTTTTTCTACTCATATTCTTGTCTCAGGCTGAAGATTGTTGATAAAGTTTTGTATTTGATACTCTCGGGAGAAACCATGATTCGAGCATGCTGTGAAAAACTCTTTGTATCTCCACCATGCATAATAAAATGGCTCCAAGTCTCGTTGAGTAAACCATAAGAGGACTTGTTGATCTCACATCTCCAAGTACCTCGCAAAACAAACATTTAAAAATAAAAATAAAAAAATGAAAATAAATGCTTAAATTAAAATCAAGTAACTTACTCTTGATATCAATAACAATCTAAAATACCAATTCTCCGGTAATGGCACTAAAAATTTGTTATGCTATAATGCATATACATAAAATAACTGCAAGTGCATAGGTCATATACAAGTAATAAGGTGATAAGAGAGTTATCGATCTTACAAGGAATTGAGTGTTAAATTATCGCTAAGTATCAGAATTATTGTAACCTAACTTTATCTAGACAACCAAACTAAATGAATTGTTAATTGAATAAATACAAATATAAATATAAACACAAAAATAAAATATGGAGACTTGTATGCACAAATGTACTAGAGGGTTGAATTTACCTAACTATCAACTATGTCTTTTGATTACCAATTGCATTCTAATCAATTATTCCTAGTTTATAAGCTAAGAACTGAAAGATATTTCTACTCATTTTCTCAAGTGTCGAGTGAAATCATTCCTAATTCCTGGTTCCAATATCTATATTCGAAACTTAGAAATTAAGAATTCATTATGTTCAATGGCTCTTTGATCATGGCTTCAAAAGAATTATAAGTTCTCTCAAACTCTATAAAATCCTAGGTTATACTATCCTATAGTTGTTTCTAAAATTCTCTTTCTTAAATGCCGAATGCTAGAAATTGAATCATCTAACTAGTAGCTAATTAGTTGAGAAGCATTAAGTATGGAATGATATAAATAAATTAAAGAACAACATTAAAGAACATATTAGAAATCAAGATATAGAATCAAAGTTTAAGTCACATCAAACCCAAGCACATATCATTTAATTCAATGTAGGAGAATCCAATACTAATCTTAACAAGAATTTCATATATCTAAATATATTCAATAATTAAGTATAATACAACATTCAAATAAGACTAGGGTGAGAAAAACTCTTTTGTGGAGGTAGAACTTCAAACCTTTATTTCTTCAAGCAATTTCTCAAGCTTTCTCTCCAAATTTTAGCTCCAAAGCACTCCTTTCTCTATAATTTTTGAACTTTCAAGTTTATGCTTTCTCTCCAACTCTCTATCCTTAAAATGGAGGCTTAAGGATGTATTTAAGAGCTTCCAAAGTGACTTAGGTTGGGTAGAATATCAACTATTCGATCAGATGATATCAATAGTCTAGATTGACTCTAAAAACTCGCTAAAAAAGCGCTTCTGGATGCTGTGTACCGCTGCGGTGCTCCCTAGCAAGCATCGCAGTGCTCTAGCCTCTGGAACTCAGTTTTTCAGGCAGCCTCACAGTGCTACTATTGCAGTGTCACGACACTCTCGGTTCTAGAATTCAGCACGTTAGTGTTTCTTCCTGGGGGCACCATTTCTTCGTTTTAATTCCGTTTTGCTTGATTTTCATTGTGTTGTGTTCATATCGGACTCAACTTTTATTTCAAACAGTTAAAATATCCATATTTGTCACCAATTTTGCTTGAGGGTTTACTATTATTTGAGTTGAATGATATTTGATTTGTGAGTGAATTAATTACTCATGAGTAATTTTATTTTTGTATGTTTTTTTTTGTGACTTTTTTTTTTCTTAACCATTGTCTGTCGGTATTATTTGATTTTTTCTTTTTGGCCCTGGTGGCTCTTCATGGTGGTTTCTTCTCTTCGATCGGTATGTTTTTTTGTTGTGACTTTAATTTTTTGTAAATATTTTTTGATGCAATTTTTTCTCTATTCTTTATGACTTTTAGCTTGGAATTGGTCTTTGTTTATATGAATGAAATGATGTCCATTCTTTTTTTGCTTTCTTTTTACCGTGGGAATGTTTGTTGATTATATTTTTGAGCTATCTCTTCGACAAGTATATAGATATTTGCAGTTTTATTTTTTATAAATATTTCTTGTTCTATTTTTTTTCTTTGTTCTTGATCATTTTTAGCTTGAGATTGGTCTTTGTTTATGGTGAAATAATCTTTATTCTTTTTTTTTTTCCTCTCCATTTCGGCTTGGTGTGGGAAGATTTGCTGACTATGTTTTCGAGCTATTGTTTAATCCATTTGGTTTTTAGGTTTTCTGAGTTTTGGGCTGTTAATATGTGCTTTAAGCTATTGGGCCAATGACTGTGTTTTGGGTTTTGGTTTTAAAGTTTTAAAATTAGGCTTTCTTTAATTCCTTTTATGTGATATTTTTATTTTTTTATCTTCTGTTCCAAATATTAGTAGAAATGCGTATATGTATTTGTATGTGTACTAAAAAAATACTTTATTCTGGCATTCTAAAGATTACTCTGGAGGGTTTTCTTTCCCTTTTTTTAAATTATTTTTATTTGGTATTCATTTTCTTTGTTAGATCTTTTTGGTGTTATTAATGATACTTGTTATTACTTTTGATGATGTGTCCATTGGTATTTACGATTTATGGCCTGTGTATAGCAATTCATTTGATGCTATTTAGATATTTTCAGATTATTTAGACTGAAAATAATAAAAATAAAATAAAATAAAGAGAAAATCAGAGTACCAAATTAGAGGATTTTTTAAAATACATTATTAGAGTTTCTTTATATATTTTAATAGGATAATCCTTTTCATTACTGTTTATATGTTTGAAACTTTTGTGCTGGATAAGTTTGTGTATTTACTTTTTTTTTGGTTTATATTTCTTTTTATTATATGTTGCTTTTAGATATTGCCATGTGTCTATTTTTTTAACAGTTTCTACGTACTTCTTATTCCCGTTAGTCTATATATACTCGTAGTTATTTATTATGACTTCCGTATTTTGATTATCCTTATCTTTGGTCCTCCTCAAAACTTTACTCAAAACTCACTCATTTACTGCTATCTCCTCTCACTGTATTTATTGCCCTGTTTGCTGTTCTTTATATCATCCCTGTTTTTTTCAAAGCGATTTGGAGGGCTACTTTTTAGGTATTATAAATTTTTATTATGCTTTGTTATATTTTCATTGTTTGAAGTTATAAATATATTTTGTTCTGTTATTCGTTAATGTTTGTTTTATGTTTTGTTTGGATACTATTAGAATATGCACTTCTCTGTTGTTGTATTGAATGCAATACACTATTCACGTGTGTTAGTAAAAGCTATTGATTATGAATATATTTATATTTTTGTTATGTCATTCATTAATGTGCACTGTGTGTTTTAAGTTTGCTTTGTTTGAATCTTTCTTTCTTTGTGTTTGTATTAGATATTTGATAAAAAATCTGTTCACGTGGTTTGTAATCTTGCTATATTTTATGTACGTTTTTCTCTCTCTCTCTCTCTCTCTCTTATATATATATATATATATATATATTTCTGTACCGAGTCTTTTAACTTGGTTTTTTTCCTTTTTTATTCTTTTTTCTCTTTATTAATTGTATGTTTTTCTTTCCATTCTTTTTTTTTCTAGGGTTACTTTTTTTCTTTCGTTTCTTTTTCGTAGTTGTCCTTAGGTCTTTTCTAATTATCTTCTAGAGTTTCTTCCAAGTTTGGCAGTGAATGATTATATTTTTGTTATTTACCATTTGGAGTAATACATCGGTTGCCTAAGGATTGCCCTGATATTGGTTTCTACCTTTCTTTCAAAAAGATCAAGTGTTAGAGTTTTAGAAATAGAACATCTTTTTATAACTCAGTTTCGTATATTCTTTTTGTAATTTTATTTTTTAATTCCTTTTTTAACTTTCTCCTTCAAATTTGATTCTCTTATTTTCCTTGTTTTTTTTTTTTTAATTCTGTTCACTATAATTTTGGATTCTTTAAAAATATCAAATATTCATTCTATTTAGATTAGAAGAGATTACGTTTAGATTATAAAAGATCATTTTTTGGGTTTTCTTTTTTTTTTTTCCCCTTTAGTTTTGTAAAAGTTTTAAAAAGAAGAGGTGACTCTTTTTTGTTTTTCTACATAAGTTGTAATTTCGTATAGTCCTATTTTTAATTATTTTTGTGAGTTTCCTTTTTTTTTTTCCTTAAATTTTTTTTTTCTTTTTATGTTCGTAGTGATTTTTTTTTAGACTCCCATTCTCCTGGTACTCCTTAGACAATCCTGGATTGTACTACTATGGTCTCTTTTTGGTTATTTGATGAGTATAATATGTCACGACCCGAGACTGGGATCAGTGGCAGAATGCATATTTCATAAAATAGAAATAAAAATAAATAAATAAATAATACTCAATTAATTAAAAATTTTATCCCGAGGTCTCTAACATTTCAAAACTAGCCTCAACAAAATATTTAAATGAAAATAAAATCCCACAGTTATGCATCACTCATTAAACATAGACAATAAATAAAATAATTGTTTAATAGTCATACGTCACAAATCATCTCACACTCAAATACCGACATAAGTAGTACAAACCATGTCCAGATATCATATTCTAATTTATAAAGTTTAATGAAATCTAACTTCCTACTCAAATTTAAAAATTTCACAAGTCTCGTAGGAATTTATCAAAATATAAATAAAGTAGTTATTCTGCAAATGCTTCGACCTAGTTTATTCTGGTTCAACACTGAGTGCCACTTGAGGGGAAGAAAGGGGGTGAGCTTGTGCCCAGTAGAGAATCGTTTACAAAATTATATATATAAGAAATATACTCATGTTGAAGGTCCTACATGATTAGTATTCCATTTAAAAACAGTTCACAAAACCCAAGTGGAAATCATAGTCCAACGGTTCAAACATTCCAAACCATTGTAAGACATCCATCAAACCAGTACATATCTATTCAAACCAACATATGACCATGTATGCAATCATGACGTCTAAAGTGTCCTAGTGGATCACTCATAAGTCCGAGCCACCTAAAGAGGTGCCGTAAGTCCGATCACCCGATGTGGGGCATCGTAAGTCCGATCACCCGATGTGGGGCATTGTAAGTTCGATCACCTGATGTAGGGCATCGTAAGTCCGATCACCCGATATAGGGCATCGTAAGTCCGATCACCCGATGTGGGGCATCGTAAGTCCGATCACCCGATATAGGGCATCGTAAATGTGTGAATGTATGCAAATATTTTATAAATGACAGAATAAGGATATGCTCCATTTCCACAAAATCTCAAATTAACCATGCAGTATTCTTTAATCAAATCACTTCTAGTCCTCAAAACTGAGTTCTCAAATCATTTTGGATTTTCTAAAAAAATTTCGGCACTACAACAGCTATTTTCTATCAAAACCCAAAAATCCAATTTCCTGCAGAAAACAATCCAAAACAGTATATATGACACGCCAACCAGTATCACGTATCTCCTAGGTAATTTATATATCAAATCAGGTCAAAAATAGACATAAACATAATTTTTATAAATTATTTCACGAAATTCTATATTTATTGAAAATATATAAAATTCATAAATTAAATTATTTTTTGAATCAAGTAATCAAATACCTACCTCAAACGAGCGTCCAACTAGCATTACAATGCTATGGAGAAAGTTTGGTATCGTTTGGGTGTCGTTTGGAAGAGCGGATATTGTTTTCGTATCTTTGGTTCCTTGGTTTGAAAACTTGATTTTTAAACGGAGCTTCAAATCATAAAACGGACTTCAGCACTGAATTCAGAGCACCTAAAAACTCTAGGTTAGACATAAAATTTGTCAAATTTGGATGCGGACCCATGGCACGCAAATCGAGGCAAATCTGAGCCGTCTGATTTCGTTTTTCGGGCCCCTTTCAAAACACAATCAATATATATCTCATTTTTCACCATTTTCAACGTAGATTCCAAAAATGTTATTAGTTTTAAAATCTAACGGTCCGATCAAAAAGTCAATTTCAAAATCATTTACATACAAAATTGTCCAACGAAATTAAAATTAAACGGAGCAAAACTGAGATACGAGGTATCTACCACCAGATTGCTCGTGAGGAGACGAGTCCACGATGACTAGTTTCGCGGCGAACGGTGGCTAGAATCGGCTCTGGCGAGCAAAACCAACCCTAGGATTTTTTGGCGATTTCCAGTGAAAGACAGCTCCAGCGAGGCTGGCTCCAGCGGCGGCCTGTTTGTCCGGTGACGGTGCATCGTTTTCGGGTGGTGGCGAGCTCCAACGGTGGCCGGAGGAAGAGCAGCGGTGGTTGGCAATAGCGGGTCTTCGCGGGGGCTTCGAGGGAGAAGATGGGGAAGTGCAGGGATTTATGGGCAATTTATGTGGCTGTAGCACCACAAGTCAGCTTCTGGTTAACTGGATACTATTTTGCTTATTTACACTTTGACCTATTTTTCTGAAAATCTTATCAAAAATACCCTTAATTAATTACATTTTGACCATAATTTTCAAACTTTTCTTACATTTTCTCCCAAATGAACCTAGATCCAAACCCGTCCAAATTCATCAATTTTTTTTTTTATCAGGTCAGAAGACCAATTTGTCCTTACAATTTTTAAGGGATTTCACATCATTCTCTCCTTAAAAGAATTTCGTCCCAAAATTCAAGTGCAAGGCATACACTTAAAGTACAACCTGAAGTTGAAAATTAAACAAGCGAGGGTATTTTTCATACATCTATGTCTCGAGTTCCCAAGTGGCTTCCTCTTCATTGTGGTGATTCCAAAGAACTTTGACAAGTGGAATTTCTCTATTGCGAATCACTTTGAGTTCTTTTCCCATTATTCAAACTAGTTGCTCTTCATAAGTAACATCCTTTTGAATTGGTATCTCCACGTATTGAATTATATGGGATGAGTCAGGAACATATTTCTTTAGCATTGAAACATGAACGACATTGTGCACAAGGCACAACTATGGTGGTAAGTCCAATCGATATGCTACTGGCCCAATTCTTGCAGTACTCATAAATAGCCCAATATATCTTGGAGCTAACTTTTCTTTAACTCCAAATCTAGTAATTCCACGTCTTAGTGTGACCTTTAGAAATACTTGGTCACCAACGTCAAACTCTACTTCTCTTCTCAAGGGATCTGCATAATCTTTTGACGACTCTGAATTACCTTACGTCTTTCTCTAATCATGTTGACCTTTTCAGTAGTCTCTTGTACTAATTCTGACCCAAGAATAACTCGCTCCTCTGTGTCAGTCCAACACAAGGGCGACCTATATGGTCTACCATATAATGCCTCATATGGAGCCACACCCAAACTTGTTTTATAGCTGTTGTTGTATGCAAACTCCACTAACGATAAATGATCATCTCAGTTTCCACTAAAATCTAGTATACATGAGCGAAGCATATCCTCTAGAATCTGAATTGTTCTCTCAGATTGACCATCTGTCTGTGGGTGTTGAGCTGTACTAAGATTTAGTTATGTTTCCAATGCTTTCTATAAAGCTCTCCAGAACTTGAATGTAAATCTTAGATCTCTATTAAAAACTATGCTGGAAGGCACTCTATGTAAACGAATAATGTGAGCCATATAAAGACGACTAAGTCTATTGAGAGAAAAGTCAATTCGAATCGGTATAAAATGAGCAGTTTTAGTCATTCGATCAACAATTACCCAAATTGCATCATTTTTCCTTTGAGTTCTCGGTAATCCTGTTATAAAATCTATAATGATCTTATCCCATTTCCATTCTAGAATAGACAATGGCTGAAGTAATCCAGCTAGTCTTTGATGTTCGGCTTTTACTTGCTGACAGGTTTTACACTTAGCCACAAAAGTAGCTACGTCTTGTTTCATGCCTTTCCACCAATACTGCCTCTTTAAGTCATGGTATATCTTAGTACTACTGGGATGTACTACAAACTTAGATTTGTGAGCTTCAGTCAAGATAGTCTCTCGAAGGTATGGATCATTAGCTACAATTAACTTTCCATTGAAGAGTATAAATCCTTCTCTATTAATGCTCCAACTATCTAGTTGTTCACCAATCTGAAGTTGATTCCAGATTTTCCTTAATTCTTGATCTTGCCATTGACTCTGTTGAACTATCTGAAGAAGCAAAGGAGTAGCCACTATATTGCTAACACAAGCAATATTATTTTTTTTTCAAAATACTCCAAATTATAATCACCAATAGCAACTGAATTTTTTCACTCTTCAAGTATCAAAGAAGTAAGTATACTATGAGATTTATGGCTCAAGGCATCTGCTACCATATTTGCCTTTCCAGGATGATACTGAAGATTGAAATCATAATCCTCCATATATTCAATCAATATCCTCAGTCTCAAATTCAAGTCTCGTTGACTGAAGAGATATTTCAAACTCTTGTGATCGGAGTAAATATCAAACTTAACACCATACAAGTAACATCTCTAGATCTTGAGAGCAAATATTACAGCCGTCAATTCTAGATCATGAGCAGGATAGTTTTTTTTATGAGGTTTCAACTAACGAGAAGCATAAACTACAACCCGGCCATTCTGCATTAAAACACATCCTAGTCCCAAACTAGAAGCATCTGGGTACACCACATATAGTTCACTACTATCAGGGATAATCAGAATAGGTGGAGTTGTCAGTTTTTCCTTCAATTTCATGAATGATGTCTCACACTCACCATTCCAAGCAAACTTGACTTCTTTTCTCGTTAACTTGGTTAAAGGCAATGCAATACTTGAGAAGTTTTGTACAAAACGATGATAATAACCAGCTAAACTAAGGAAACTCCGCACCTCAGTAACATTTCTTGGCCTTTCCCATCTTAGAATAGACTCTATCTTAGATGGGTCAACTGAGATACCATCTTAAGAAATCACATGGCCCAAGAATTTAAATTCTGTCATCCAAAAATCACATTTGGGTCTCTTAGCATATAATTGATGATCTCTTAAAGTCTAAAGCACGATTCTTAAATGTTCAGCATGTTCTTCCCGAGTCTTAGAATAAATCAAAATGTCATCAATAAACACAACCACAAATCTGTCCAAATAAGGCCTAAAGATTCTGTTCATAAGGTCCATGAACGCTGCAGGTGCATTCGTCAATCCGAAAGGTATAACCAGAAACTCAAAATGACTATATCGAGTCCTAAATTTCGGTATGTCTTATTTACAAATCTTTAGTTGATGATAACCAGATCAAGTCTGTCTTTGAAAAGAATTTGGATCCACCGAGTTAGTCAAACAACTCGTCAATTCTTGGCAAATGATATTTGTTCTTTATCGTAAGCTAGTTTAGCTTTCTGTAGTTCACACAAAGTCTGAGTATACCATCAGCTTTCTTGGCAACGAGAACTAGAGCACCCCAAGGTGAGGTACTACTCTTGATGAACCCTTTTGACAATAGGTCATCCAATTGTTCCCTTAATTCAGTCATCTCTGCAGGGGCTGGGGCCATTCAATAAGCGGAAATAGATCTGGTTGAGCTCCAGAAACTAAGTCGATACAGAATTCAATCTCCCTATCAGGTGGTAATACAGGTAATTCCTCCGGAAAGACATCAGGAAATTCACTAACCACTGATATTCATTGGTATTTATCTGCAGTTCTAATCTCTCTATCAAAGGTGAATAGGCTTCGATAACATTCTAATTTCTTTCTCCCACTAATACATACTCTCAGAAGAAGACTGAGGCTTATTGGATTCAAACTAGCTTGATACACAACTGAATACCCATCTTCAGTATGAAGAGTCATTTTTCTTCTATGACAATCCACTATAGCTCTATATTTGGACAACCAGTCCATACCAAAAATCATATCAAATTGTTTCATAGGTATCACAATCAAATTAACTAATAACTCGTATTCATCAATAACGATAGGATAAAAGTTGCATATAGTTGACACACCATAGATATTTCCCAAAGGAGTGTCAAGATTCAAAGTAGGATAAAAAATTTCAGATTTTAAACCAAACATGTTAGCAAATAACATAGATATAAAGGAATGCGATGCACTGGTATCAAATAATACGTGAGCCTAAGAGTGATAAAGTAAGATCATACCATTAACCACTCTAGGTCCAGGCTGATCATATCCCTCTATCCTGGTGACTGCATAAGTTTGAGCTTTCCCTTTTCCTTTGTTTCTTCTGCCTCTGCCCGGATGACTACTGCTAGATCCAGGAGTACTACTGTAGGACTATCCATAACCTCCTTGTGTTCCAAATGCCTGAGAAGTCTGGCATCCTGTGGTGAAGGTGGAACCCTGAAGACGATACTGGTGTTGAACAGGAGAGTTAAAAAGTTGGAGCTGAGCTCTGGAAATGAGCTAGTTTGCTGACCAGGGATGGGCATCGAAGTTGCTTGACTCCCATGTGGTCCTTTGGTGGTCGGTGAAGGAGTCTGCAAAAGCTGGGGGCAATTTCTTCTAAAATGGCCCTATTAACTATAGTAGTGGCAGGTATACAGATTAAAATGTCTACTTCCTATTGAAACAAAACTGCCACTGCGTCCACTGCCTGTGAACCCTGTCCTTACCATCGACCCTTTTTCATTTTCTGGTCAGTACCTTTTCCCTTATATCCACCAGTAGTTCGTCTATCACCAATCAACGTAGCTTCAATTCTCTGAGCTGTACCATAAGCCTCAATAAGGGTTGTAATAGGAAATGGCTCAAGTCTGGTGCGAATCTCTGGCCTTATGGTGATTCTGAAATGAACTACTTGAAGTCTCGAATGGTTTCCCGGTGTATGAGCATACTGGGAGAGTTCCACAAACCTCACATAGTAGTCATCAATAGTCATACTACCTTGGCACAAGATATTGTACTGTTTCAACATCTCATTAACATGGTCTTCATTGGCATACTGTCCTCTGAACAGTTTATCAAACTGTTTCCAAGTTATAGTGGTAGTGTCATGAGTCAACTTAATAGTGTTCCACCAATGATCAGTAGCATCCTGAAGCAAATACATTGCAAAGCCCACTCTAAACTTTGCTGGTACAGCCAAAGTATCAAATTTCTTCTGAACCTCCCTAAGCCATCTCAGTACAGTTGCGGGATCGTGCTCACCATAAAAGTTCAGTAGGTTTAGCTTAGTAAAATCCCTGAAGCTTTTAGATCGGTCATTTCTAGCAACCGGCCTTATCATAAGATCAGGTATCCTCTGCATAGCTTGTTGAAGAGAATCAACAATATTAAAAGTAGAAGAATCTTGCTGTGGAGGAGCCTCTTGTTCTCTCTCAGGTTGAGGCACTCTTCTTCTTAGAGGCATTTTCTTGATCAGTATTTCAATATGTCCAACGTATTAGTAAGATGATGATTTTGCACGACTTATGTAAAACAAATGTCCAATCTAGTTTAATGAGTGACACACTCTAAGTATTTAAAACCAAGCTCTGATACCAAATTTTTTGCCACGACCTGAGGCCGGGGTCAGTGGCAAAATGTGTATTTCATAAAATAGAAATAAAAAAAATAATGCTCAATTAATTCAAAATTTTGCCTTGGGGTCTCTAACTTTTCAAAACTAGCCTCAACAAAATATTTAAATAAAAATAAAATCTCACAGTTATGCTTCACTCATTAAACATAGACAATAAATAAAATAATTGTTTAATAGTCGTACGTGATAAATCATCTCTCACTAAAATACCGATATAAGTAATACAAACTATGTCCAGATCTTATATTCTAATTTGTAAAGTTTAATGAAATCCAAATTCCTACTCAAATTTAAATATTTCACAAGTCTCGTAGAAATTTATCAAAATATAAATAAAGTAGTTATTTTGCAAATACTTCGACCTAATTCTTCTAGTCCAAATCACACTGAGTGCCACCTAAGAGGAAGAAAGGGGGTGAGCTTGTCCCCAGTAGAGAATCATTTACAAGTTTATATATATAAGAAATATACTCATGTTGAAGGTCCTACATGGTTAGTATTCCATTTAAAAACAATTCACAAAACCCAAGTGGAAATCATAGTCCAACGGTTCAAATATTCCAAACCATTGTAAGACATCCATCAAACCAGTACATATATATTCAAACCAACATATGACCATGTATGCAATCATGATGTCCAAAGTGTCCTAGTGGATTACTCGTAAGTCCTAGCCACCTAAAGAGGCGTCGTAAGTCCGATCACCCGATGTGGGGTATCGTAAGTCTGATCACCTGATGTGGGGCATCGTAAGTCCGATTACTCGATGTAGGGCATTGTAAGTCCGATCACCCGATGTGGGGCATCGTAAGTCCGATCACCTGATGTAGGGCATCGTAAATGTGTGAATGTATGCAAATGTTTTATAAATGACAGAATAAAGATATGCTCTATTTCCACAAAATCTCAAATTAACCATACAGTATTCTTTAATCAAATCACTTCCAGTCCTCAAAACTGAGTTCTCAAACTATTTTGGATTTTCTAAAAAAATTTTGCCATTACAATAGCTATTTTCTATCAAAACCCCAAAATCTAATTTCCGGCAGAAAATAATCCAAAACAGTATATAGGACACGCCAACCAGTGTCAAGTGTCTCCTAGGTAGTTTATATCTCAAATCGGGTTAAAAATGGACATAAACACAATTTTTATAAATTATTTCACGAAATTCTATATTTATTGAAAATATATAAAATTCATAAATTAAATTAATTTTTGAATCAAGTAATCGAATTCCTGCCTCAAACAAACATCCAACTAGCATTACAAGACTATGGAGAAAGTTTGGCATCGTTTGGGTGTCGTTTGGAAGAGCAGATGTTGTTTTCGAACCTTTGGTTCCTTGGTTTGAAAACTTGATTTTCAAATGGAGCTTCAAATCATGAACCGGACTTCACCACTGAATTCAGAGCACCCAAAAACTCTAGGTTAGACATAAAATTTGTCAAATTTGGATGCGGGCCTCATGGTACGCAAATCGAGACAAATCTGAGTCGTCAGATTTCGTTTTTCAGGCCCGTTTCAGAATATAGTCAATATATATATATATATATATATATATCATTTTCACCATTTTCAACGTAGATTCCAAAAATGTTTTTAGTTTTAAAATCTAATGGTCCGATCGAAAAGTCAATTTCAAAACTATTTACATACAAAACTGTGCAACGAAATTAAAATTAAATGAAGCAAAATTGAGACATGAGGTACCTACCACTAGATTGCTCGTGAGTAGACGAGTCCACGATGACTAGTTTCGCGGCGAACGGTGGCCAGAATCGGCTCCAACAAGCAAAACCAACTGCGGGATTTTTTGGAGATTTCAGGTGATAGATAGCTCCGGCGAGGCTGGCTCCAATGGCAGCCTGTTCGTCCAGTGACGGCGCGTCATTTCCGGGTGGTGGTGAGCTCCAACAGTGGTCAAAGGAGGAGCGATGGTGGTTGGTAGTGGCAGGTCTTTGCGGGGGCTTCTAGGGAAAAGATGGGGAAGTGTTGGGATTTATAGGTAATTTATGTAACTGTAGCGCAACGTGTTAGCTTCTGGTTAACTAGGTACTGTTTTGCTTATTTACATTTTGACCCAATTTTCTGAAAATCTTCTCAAAAATACCCTTAATTAATTATATTTTGATCCCAATTTTCAAAATTTTCTTACATTTTCGCCTAAATGAACTTAGACCCAAATCTGTCCAAATTCATCAATTTTTTTTTATCAGATCAAAAGACCAATTTGTCCTTACAATTTTTAGGGGATTTCACATAATATATATGGCAAATTTTCTTATACATGGATAATATGTTTTGTGTTTGTGTAATTGCCAGAAATAGTTTTCCTTCATGGATGGAAGATAATTTCTTTGGTGGGACATTTGAAAATATATTATTCCACAAATTTTCCATATATTGATGATATATATTTTTTTATATCTAAGCTAAATACTGTATATAATTATATATTTATTTAGATACGTTCATTTACAGATATTCTATGATTATAGTAACTATAAATATTTAGTCATATATGATTGATGGTGGAGAATTTTACTGGTTTCAACTTTATTATGTGTATAATTTTGTATTTTTTTTATCTCTATTAAAAGCATTTAATTACGTATGTAATTAAAATATAGTATCTATGATTTGAGTAAAATAACTTTCTATGAATGAGTAGAAGCATTATTACTTTAGATAATTTATATTTGAAAGTACTTACATAGAATACGTTATGCAATTTCGATTTTGAAAAAAGGAAAAGCTAAAAAATAAGGGCCTTAGTATTATTGTGCTGTACAGCAAAAGTAATTGTGACAAATAAAGATCTAGGCATTTGATAAATTACATCACAAAACTAATCGTTTATTTAAAAGTAGTATTTAAATATTTATTAAACTATAAATTATGTGTTTTATAAAATGATATTTTTCATTTTAGAAAATTTTGTACGATAGAGGCATAATAAGCTTTGTGGAAAAAAACCCTTAACGTGCTACTAAAAATTCTATTTAAAACAATAGTTGCGTGGCAAACTTTAAGTAGAACTAAAAATTCTATTTAAAACAATAGTTGCGTGGCAAATTTTAAAGTCTACTTACCAAAAATATGATTTAATGTCACATATTTAATTGAATTTATTTTCATATCATTTTTTTAAAAAAATATTAATATATTTATATCATAATTGACTAAAATACTCTTCATATTAATTATTTTTAAGTAACCAAATTGATTCTTTATTGAAATTTTAAATTCAGATGAAAATAAAATAAAATAAAATAAAATAAATTTAATTGAGTAACTAATTTAAAAGAGCTTATTTCCATATCAATTTTTTTAAGTATTAATATCTTTAATATGTACAAATATACATAATTATAAAAAAATTAATAAGCTCATTTTATAAATATGCATAATTGTATAATGATGTTTATTTTGGTCATTTTATATTTGCATAATAATTCAGTCATACAGTTTACCAAATATTTTAATACAATTTTTTCAAGTCACAACACTTTAAAAATTACAATTTATCAAACACTATGTTACTTTACACTACAACAATTTTTTCCTTCAGCACAACTAAAAATATTTTCTTTAAAATCTATAACTCTATCAAACTGGCCCTTATACCCTTATAAGGGCCTATTTGGTATTTTACGCTAAAAATAAGACGAAAACACTAAAGGCCTATTTGGTACCTTTTTAAAAATAGTTTTATGGTTTTGGAATTTGTGTAAATAAAAACTCGTCAAAAAAACTTGTTTGGTTTAGGATTACAAAACTAACAAAAATCCGGATTTGAAAAAAAAAATTAAAAATGCTTCATTAAACTAGAAAACGAAAAAAAGTCGTTTTCTCTTTTAAGCTCAGATTCATAATGTCTGACCATTAAACAGGGGCACACCTAACCCTTAGAAATATATAGAGTATTATTGAGAAGCGGTTATCAATCTTCGGCGGTCTATGACGAAAACGCATCAAAGTCCCTTCCACTCGGTACTGGAATCCACAGCCTTACTGCAGTTTGTAAATTGAGCTCTCGACACAAATTGACAAAACGACAAGTTTTTTATTCCAATGGCTCATCCTCGTCAATAATGAGTGGCATCGGGCATGCGCCTCCGAGAACAAGAGTATGGTAGAGATACGATCTCGATGATCTTGGGTCCTTCAGGCCTACGATCTCGATAATAATCCTAGTGTTGGGAAAGACATTTAAGATGTTGGGGTTAGCATTGACGAAGATCTTAACACGGTTTATAGTGATCTGTGTCTTGAGGAAGTTGGCCACCATAGTCGGCGCCAAGAAGTTATTGGTGAGAATACCAGAGAGATAGAGAAGCCTTTGAGGATTCAAATATGAAAACTAATAAATAAATAAATCTAAAAAATTACACGCCAAACAGGTTTTCGAAAATGCAAAATTCCTTATTTGAAACAAAAATTTTTAAACAAAAAATCCAAAAAGAAATTTTAAAACATGAGTTTTATAAACACAAACCAAACGGGCTCTAAGAAAAAAAGAGAATAAAATTGGATTAAAAAAAGGGAACAAAATATTTGGTCAATTCTTTGGTTAATCTTGATTAAACAGAGACAAGTTTCTATATTAATTAGTCTACAAAATTTAACATGCTTTAATTATCTTCTGCACTCACCAATATAAAGTACGTACTCATTAACATGGCACAAAATACAAAGCAGAATTAGTATATATAAAGTTTTCTTAATAAGAAGTACTCTAATCAAAGGGACAATATTACAGACAGATATAGAGATATATATCAAACACCACAGTAGGCCTTGGCAGTAGACTCAGCATTCGGAGCCGTGCTAAAGTAATTAAGTAGTCCATAATGATCAAAGGACCTGAATTGCAAAGGATGTTGCTCATCAATCAGCTCGTGGGGAATTTCTATAGTGCCATCATGGTACGAAAATAGCCCGAGTGAGTATCTTGGCTTTGTCCCACTCATCACTACTCGATGAGGAGCAGAATAAATTCTTCCATTACTCCATGCCTGCCAAAACCATATTAATACATGTACTTCTCTTGTAAAACGTTAAGTAATCCAATTAATTACGCACTGAAAAACTAGTAATTAATAAGGCCAACTCAAATAATCTGTCTATAATTTTAAGGTTTGTAAATGAACACAGCATTTGAATTTGAATTCAAATAATGGTTTGTTGTTAGTACTTAATTTTGATTAAAACAATGCCATTTTTGGCTATGGATATTTCTATAAAAATTGCACAAAAAAAGACTGACCAAGAAAGCATCTCCTGCCATAACGAGGAAGGAAGAAGGTAAGGGTTCAAATCCAATCCAATCACCATCCTTTGTTTCAATCTCCAAACCATTAACCTCGTTTTGATGAAGTATTGTTAAGAAGCTCTTGTCTGTGTGAACACTGCAACCGATATCTGATTCGTTTATCTCCGGTATTCTATATTTAAATAGCCTCAACAAGAAAGTGGTTGATCCCAAGTGAGAATCATAGTACTTCTCCGCCACACCCTAACTTTCAAACACCATTCTCTTCACCATTTTCTCCAACTCCGAAACCCTCCTCGCGTATGAAAGCACGGTTTCGCTAGCAATTAGAGAACTAAACTTATAAGTTAATTAGTAATCGTCTAATTAAGCAAATAGTATATGATTCACACAAAATCACATTAAGATATAGTTTTACCAGAAGTGGTCATTTCGCGAGGAAGGCCACATGAGATTTGTGAAACTCTGAGCTGCTTCTAAAGTTGTCGAGTTTGCAATGCCTAAACTTTCGTGGAGAGGAGGAATCAAAGCGTGCTTTCCAATGTAACCAAAGTAAGGCTTATCAGAAATGTTTTTCATCTTAATATCTGTTGGTAAATCAAACAGCTCTTTCGCTTCACCGAAGATTGATTCGTAAAGTTGTGGTGAAACTTTGTCATAAATTGCAAGAAAGCAGCCATATTCTTCTAGTGCCTGGCGAATTTCGTCGCATGTAGACAACCATGAACTTGTACCGGATATCAAATTTCTCTTTGACAAATTGATAGTGGGAATCTTATGTTGAGGTTTTACGCCCATTTTATTTTATCTTAGAAGAGATATTCTCAACTAGCTAAACCAAAGGTTCTGATGCCTTTTTGAAAGATGTCCAATTGCACATGTTTATTTATAACCAATTTTTTCATGTGTATTTATAAGGTTAATACAATTAAATAGTATTATGTTCTGCTTAGTAACTAGGCCAAGTGATGAAAAGATATTTCGGCGCGGAGAGGACATGAAAAATCGATGAATTCAAAGTTCTTGGAAGCTCATTTACCGAAATTTTGGGGGCTTATGAGTCGAATATTCATTAAAGTTTTCCTAGCTTAATTGTTAGACAAAAATTATTTTTATGGACTTAGCTAGACAGGGTGGGAGAGATAATCATCAATTAATTGGATCAAGCATATAAATTCTATCTTGTTTTATTTTGTTCTCTTTGATCACAATTATTGCAGCTGGCTCCGGCGTTGAATGACAGTAAGACGTCACAAGAGAGCGACATTTTTATCAGTTTTGCCGCCTTAATTTGTTAATAAAAATATATTTGTACATATATATGTATATATTCCTCCAAGCTGTATTCTGATGAGATCTTGGAAATTTTCAACTAGTTTTCTGTCTTGCACCACATGTCCTCTCACAGTTTCATGAAAGGAGATATAGGATAAACGACAGAAGAAATGCCAAGCTATGACATGTCGTCTATGGACTCTGGTAATACATGTGACAAGCGACAAGTCCCGTTGAATTCAAAAGGGTAAAACCAGAAAACCGTAGTGTCGTTTCATGGACGTAGAACAAGCGACAAACGACATGTGCTCTCTCGTCAGCCAATGTGTGAACGACATGTCGTTATGTGTTAAAATCACGAAACAAGATTCAAAATCTGTACCAAACTGATAAACCACGCCAATGACATGAGCTAATGAGTAATGACACGTCAAACTGCATGCATGAACTAATACCAAAAAACGGGAAGGAAAAAAAAAAAAGGAAGAAGATCTTTCGGCCTTGTTAAAAAAAGATGGGGCATTACTATTTTTACCCTATTTAGAAAGTTATGGTGGAAAGTATACGTCAAGTTACAACCACTTACAAAAGAGGCTGTTGGAGAGGTTTCTCACCAGCTATCCACGTGTCTCTGAACCGCTGATGCTGTATTCTCCAACTGTCCACGTGTCCTCGCTATCCCAAAGTACTCTGAACTCTAGGCAGGGTCGGAGAGACGTGGGTGGCCACCTGCAAAGACTCTCTGATGCTTAAGTCAGTGGTCTATCTTTGATTCAGGATAGCAAGGAATTAGTTCTATATGAGTATATGTTTGTTTCTTACTCATAAGCTTTTTTTATACATTTCTTTTTGTAAGCGTACATGCCCCTCTCGGGAACGCATGGCTTATATATATATAGTTCTGAGATTGTGATGCATGCGGGTCTCAATCTCAGGACTGAGTACCTTTCTCCTCAAAGCTTTTCCCAGAGGTCACGGGCTGAGATTACCGTAATCTTCTCTGTATCGTTATAGCCTGGTTTCCACCGCCTCCTACTGCTTGAATCTATCAGGGGTGAGATTTGGACAAATCGCCGTTCTGTCAAGACGGCTTACCCCTTGCGCACGCCTTCCCAAGATCGCATTAAATGCTCTGTCTAGGTCTGGAGTTATGAGTTGTTTTTCATTGTATCCTGGTGGAAGACCCTTGGGGCTTCCGACCCCCCAGCTGTTGAGGTAAGGGTCGGACTGGGCTGAGTCTGTCCAGGCTCTGTGATGGGCTCGGCCCTAACCTCAGACGGCCTAATGGCTGACTGTGATATCACGCGTGACCTGCGTGGCCTTTAACTAATCACTCTTGACACCTGTCGGAGGGTGGGCCCCTATTGTGACCTGTTCTACCGCCTAACCATCCACGTGGCATATGATTTAGGAACAGGTCTCACAACTGCCCCTATTTCCCTACTTGATGGATTCGTATCCGTCAAGTGGGGAAATCGTTTATCCGTTCCTCCAATCTGGGGGATGCACGTGGCTCCCCCCTGTCGACGCGGAGGCACGCCATCCTATGTCACGAAATCTATTTGAATTTCGAAGTTCCGATTGTTCGGTCTCCTTAGCTCTCTCTTTTTCCAGAAAAACTCTTCGGCTCCCCCTCTATAAAAGCCGCAATTATGCTCATTTGCCTCTTTACTAAAATCTTAACTCATTTTAGCCTCATAAAATCCTAGGGTTTCCAATTTCCTCCCTTCTAGAGACTTTTATTCTTTCAATCGTATCTAGAATAATGGCTTCAGGTCAAAACCAGGAATTGCGCCCCATCGTGGATTCAGAGTTGGATTCACTAAGGAGACAACTCTGCCTTCCAGATGGAGTGACGCTGCAAAGGGTCGAGAGCCATGTGGATTAGTATCTTCGTCCTTCTGCCCCTAAAATCTCTATCATCTTGGGCAGAAAACATCTGGAACGGCTGCGATTCCCCTTCCTCCTTTGGTCCACCAATTCTTCGCTTTGACGGGGATCCGCCTGATGCAATCGAATGCAAACGGGGTCATGATTCTGATGGGGCTTTCCGCCCTCTCAGTACTCTATAATTTGTATATCGACCTGGAGGTGGTCTTTTATGCTTACAAGCTCACCCTTATCCCTAAGAAGAGTTCCTACCCCACCTTTTACCTCCAACCGCTGCCAGGACGTCATATCTTCTGGGGCTTGCCGAGGTCAGACAAGCAATGAGACTCCCATGCTAAGGTATACACCGTTGGAGGGGCGTGGTGCTCCCCTTGGGTAAATGGCAAGCACTTCCAAGTTCCCTCGGCTTTCCTACAGAGTAAGTGGTAGGTCGTGATTTTCGGGTCTGCGCTCTCCTCGTATGTTATTACTCATGTTATTTTGTCTTATGTAGCCTCGGCAGAAGAGAACAGGTTCGAGCCGCATTTGTCGGCGGGGCGGCTCAAAGGCCTAGAGAGGATTATCATCTTTGGATCTCCCGGGGACTGCCGGTACATCCAGGCCGTCCTCAACCCCCTGGTGATGAATATGATGCCCAGGATAGTTTCATACCTTCCATTCCCTATGGATACCAGGGTCATCACAAAGCACATGAGGAGTCGGCTTGACGCTTCTACCCTGAACCGATTCCGCCGGGACGAGCTTGACCGAATCACCATGGTCAGTCGGCAGGTTACGGCTTCAAGCCAATTGGCGGGCACCAACGATCTGGTGGCGCCGTCTAACCACGAGCTCGAGGAGGCCGTGAGGCTTTGGCCGAGGAGTGCGTCAGGCTCCGCAGAGAGGAAGCCGTCGCCCCCAAGAGGGCTAGGGGTGAGTTCATTTTCGTATCCTTAAGCTTCGTGGGTCGGTTTATGGCCATGACCTAAACATGTTACTTGTTCTCTGCAGGTTCTGAGATAGGCCCATCATACCAGCACTAATGCAATGGATCCCATCAGAACTCTGCAGTTAAGCATGCTTGGGTGAGAGTAGTACTAGGATGGGTGACCTCTTGGGAAGTCCTTGTATTGCACCCCTCCCTCGTGGATTTTCTCCATTAGCTTTTGCACTTCGATGGGACCTATGCACCGCAGCATTGGACTCATTGTCGATCTCCTGTATAGTCGTTCCCCTACCATCGAGTACTTGGCAGCCTTCAACCTGACCGACCTTGCTTCTCGGGGATCCACGGATAGGTTCCCCAACGTCAAATACTGGGTGATGGGTTTCATCCACCCTTCGTCAGCAGTTCCGGTTGGGAACACATGGTGTGCAGGGGTCTGCGGGGGGTCCTCTATGCTCCCGCCTTCTAGGAGAACTTCTATGCTTCCAGCCGTACCCTCGATTGACGCACTCTTAGCTAGCTCGTCGGCCCTCTGGTTCATCTCCCTAGGGATCGGTTCGATATTGAAATTGTCAAAGTGAGCTTTTGCCCCCATTACCTTGGAGAAGTACCTGTGCAACCTCGGTTCGTCTACTTCGAAGTTTCCCCTGACTTGACCCGCGATCAACTGCGAGTCGGTCTTTACTGCGATGTTCTCCACTCCGAAGTGCAGTGCCAGCTCAAGGCCTTGCAGCAGTGCCTCGTACTTCGCCTCATTATTAGTCGCCTGGAAGCTGAGCCTCAATGCCTTCTCCACTTTGAGACCCGTTGGGGTCTGTAGGACTATCCCGATACCTGACCTTGAGGCATTCGTAGATCCATCGGTA
This sequence comes from Parasponia andersonii, assembly GCA_002914805.1. Taxonomy (NCBI): domain Eukaryota; kingdom Viridiplantae; phylum Streptophyta; class Magnoliopsida; order Rosales; family Cannabaceae; genus Trema; species Trema andersonii. Next base: position 398,328 of record JXTB01000080.1, read on the forward strand.
TAGAGCATCCAGGATGAAGGGGGGCGAAGTTGAGACATCTAAGATGTGTCGTGCAGCTCGCCGAAGGATTCAATTTCTACTAAGAAATCCGCCATGACTTGTCCTTTCTTCGCCGCTCGAGGCCGATACTCGATATCGTATATTCCCAGCTCGATGGCCCACTTGGTCAGTCAACTCGATAGGTCTAGCTTTGCTAAAATTTGGCAGATGGGGAAATCCGTATACACGGTGACTGAGTGTGCCTCAAAGTACTGCCGGAGTTTCTTTTTAGCGTTGACCAGAGCGAGGACCAGCTTTTCTGCTACACTATATCGCATCTCGGTACTGAGGAGCATGCGGCTTATATAAAACACCGGTTTTTGTTTGCCATCTTCCTCGACGAATAGTACGGTGCTGATCGCTACTTCGGACACTGCTAAATAGGTGTACAGGTGCTCCCCCTCTACTGGGGAAGCCAAGATAGGGGGTGACTCAAATACAACTTGAGATCTGTCAGTGCCCTGTCCTGTTCCTCCCCCCAGATGACAGTAGAGCTTTTCTTCAAGCATTGGAAGAAAGGTTTGTATCAGTTGGACATCTTGGAGATGAATCGGCTGAGAGCGGTTATCTTCCCAGCTAGGCGTTGGACCTCCCGAATGGTCGAGGGTCTCTGCACATTTGTGATCGAGGTCAGCTGGGTTGGGTTTGCCTCAATACCCCTCCTGCTTATGATATGCCCTAGGAATTGACCAAAGGACACCCCAAATGCACATTTCTTGGGATTCAGATGCATTTGATATTGCCTCAGAATCGGAAAACGTTCATCTAAGTGTCCCAGATGGTCTGAATCTTCTCTGCTCTTCATGACCATGTCGTCTATATAGACTTTCATAGTCTTCCCTAGTAGCTTGGTGAACATTTTATTTATGAACCTTTGGTAGGTTGCCCCCGTGTTCTTCAAGCCAAATGGCATACGCCTGTAGCAGTACAGACCACGCTCCGTGATAAAAGCCGTGTGGATCTGGTCTTCTGCATACAGGAGAATCTAGTTGTACCCAGAGTAGGCATCCAAAAAGCTCATTCTGTTAAATCCTGCCGTCGCATCTATCATTTGATCGATTCTTGGCAGGGGGAAGCTATCCTTCGACAGGCCTTGTTCAGGTTGGTGAAGTCTATGCAAATACGGTCGTCGCCATTTTTCTTCTTCACCACTACCGAGTTGGAAACCCAATGAGGGTACACATATTCCCTGATCAAGCCGTTCTCCAGCAGCTTCTCTACCTCCTTGTTGATCGCCCTGTTTTTCTCTGGTGCGAACCTTCGGGATTTCTGTCTGACTGAAGGGAAATTAGGATCTATATTTAGCCAGTGGCAGGTGTGTGCGGGGTCTATCAGGGGCATGTCGTCGTGGGACCACGCGAAGATATCCTCATTCCGCTTCAGGAATCCCAACATTTCATTCTTTTGCTCCTCGGGTAATAAGGCCCTGATTAGAACCACCTTTACCGGTTCTGCCTCTTTCAAAGGGACCACAACTAGCTCCTCGATCGTGGATTCCAGACCATTAGACTCCTCTTTGATTCGCTTCATGTACGCTGGCAGGCGGTCCTTTGATTGCTATCCGTCCCCAGTCGCGGCGCTTGCACTCGCGTCGGCTCCCCTCAGGGCGGTTGAAAAATATTTCCTTGTAGAGGCCTGGTCTTCTTTGATATCTATCATATAGGTACTGTCCTTTGATAGATATCTTAAGACCTGGCAGAGGGTGGAAGCGACCCCATGCATGGCGTGGATCCATCCCCTTCCCATGATGACGTTGAAGAAGGATTGGCAGTCAATGACGATAAAGTCCACGTCCAAGCATCTCTCAGCAGCGCAGATATTCAGGGTCACGATGCCCAAGGGGCAGACCTTAGTGCTGTCAAAGCGAACAGCGGCTGACAAGTTGGCCTGAGTGCATTTTAATCTAGGCCCATATTCTCAAATGTGCTAAGGAACAAGATATTGACGCTGCTTCCACCGTCGACCAAGACCCTTCCGACCAATGCGGAGCTGATCTGCAGTTTAATCACCACAGGATCGTCGTGAGGCAGGCGCACCGTAGTTAAATCTTGCTAGGTAAAAACGATGGGGGTGCAGAGGTGCGGCTCTCTCCCGACATCAAATGATTGACGGAGTGGCCCATCCCCCTCAGGTGCTTCACTCTTCTTTCAGCCCTTTTGAGGCATTTTTCCTTCTCCTCCTGATCCCGGGTCGGCTCTGGCCTGCCCACGATGGTCGGCACTATCCTCAGGGTCTGCTCTTCTGACCCAGAGGCTTGGGTCTGCTTCCCTTTTTCAGGCCTAGTGACGTCTTCCAACGGCTGGGTTCCACCAGTTTTCACATACTGTTTCAACCTACCGGCGTGGATCGCCATCATGTCCTGTGCATAAAGATTGTGACAGTGGACGGTGTCGTGTCCGAAGTCTTTGTGAAACTGGCAATACATGTTCCTGTTCTTCATATGCTCAGGGACGCCAGATTTGGGCGGGTCTTTGAAACTGCCTCTGTCTTTGTTTTGGAGGTAGATCATGTCGATTGGCATGTTGAACTCATACTTCAGCAGAGGGTCGCGGGATGTCTTCCTCCTCTTGCCACCTTCCTGACTGCTTCGAATGGGACTTCCTGTTTTGGAGTCGGCTCTTGGTCTGGTGAGGGCCTCTTCACCCCTTGCGGGGCCGGGGGTTGTACCGGCGTCATTGTTATCGCGGCAGAGGTCTTGGGTGCCTTCTAGTGGCTTTCCAACACCCTGAATATCCCTTCTGACTTCGCCTTGACGTCTGTCATATCGTACAGGAAATTCAATAGGAGGTGGTCTGATAGTATTGATCTTGGCTGCAGGCTTCTGACGAATGATCCTGCAGCTTGGACTGAGTCGGCGTTATAGACTAGGGACATTACCTCAAGGAAACGCGGCAGGTAGTCTCGCGGGGACTCATCTGCAGCCTGCTCCAACCGGTCAAGGTCTCGCATTATTTTTTGCTGTCTCCGGACACCCCTGTACTGCTTTAGGAACAGTTTGCAGAAATCTTCGAACCCGTTTATGGATTTTTTCGAGAGCTGTCTGAACCATAGCAGGGCTGGTCCCACCAGGGTCGTAGAGAAGACTTTATAGGTCACGGCCTCGTCCCTGGTTTCCAAGGCCATCTTTTGTTGGAAGTGGTATATGTGATCGAGGGGGTCGGTTTTCCCCTCGAATGGCTTGAAGGTTGGGGTCATGAAGTCCCTCGGCCTGGGCTCTATCTGGTTGATCCCTCTTACCGTTTGATCCCTCTCACCGTTTGATCCCTCTCACCGTTTGCTCTGCCAGATCGTCGGGGGTCTGGCTGTGATGGGCCCTGAGTCTCTTACCCAACTCCACCATCATCTCTTGCTTCCAGTCGGGAGGCGTACCTCCTAGGCTTCCATGGGGTCTTCCGCCCATCGCCCCCCTGGCCTGGAGGGGTTTCGACTGGCTTTGCTGTGCCCCCTTCATCCGCGATCCGGATGGGGCGGGAATTTCTCCTCGCGGATGACTTCCAAATTCTTGTTGGAGTTCTTCGTCAAAATCTTCTCTCCGCTGGCTTTTGTCTTCACTCACCAGCAGCCCTTCGAGGCGGGTGTTATCTCTGCGTATCTCTGTGACTTCGTCCCTTAAACTCAGGATGGCCTCGTGGGCCATCTCTGCCTTCCGGTTCGCTTCCGTCAGGGCGGCGAGCATCTGATCTAGCTTCTGCTACAGGTCTGGTCGTGCTTCTCATAAGCTTCCTTCGGCGTCGGGACGTGTGCTCCTTGTTGTCATCCTCGAGGGTGCCATTCGACGTTGTATGGCTTTTCATTCGTGGAGAGTGCGATCGTGAGTTTTCCACTCTTTTTCTCATGCTCAAATGTTGTTTCCTACAGATGGCACCAAATTGTTAGAGCGGTTTCTCACCAACCGTCCACGTGTCTCTGAACCGCTGATATTGTATTCTCTAACTGTCCACGTGTCCTCGCTATCCCAAAGTGCTCTAAACTCTAGGCAGGGTCGGAGAGGTGGGGGTGGCCACCTGCAAAGACTCTCCGATGCTTAAGTCAGTGATCTATCTTTGATTCAGGATAGCAAGGAATTAGTTCTATATGAGTAAATGTTTGTTTCTTGCTCATAAGCTTTTTTTATACACTTCTTTTTGTAAGCGTACATGTCCTTCTCGGGAATGCATGGCTCATATATATATAGTCCTGAGATTATGATGCATGCGGGTCTCAATCTCAGGACTGAGTATCTTTCTCCTCAAAGCTTTTTTAAGAGGTCACGAGCCGAGATTACCGTGATCTTCTCTGTATCATTATAGCCTGGTTTCTGCCGCCTCCTACGGCTTGAATCTGTCAGGGGTGAGATTTGGACAAATCGTCGTTCTGTCAGGACAGCTTTACCTTGCGCACGTCTATCCAAGATCGCATTAAATGCTCTGTCCGGGTCTGGAGTTGTGAGTTGCTTTCCATTGTATCCTGGTGGAAGGCCCTTGGGGCTTCCGACCCCCCAGCTGTCGAGGTAAGGGTCAGATTGGGCCGAGTCTGTCCAGGGTCTGTGATGGGCTCGGCCCTAACCTCGGACGGCCCAATAGCCGACAATGATATCACGCGTGACCTGCGTGACCTTTAGCTAATCACTCTTGACACCTGTCAGAGGGTGGGCCCCTATTGTGACCTGTTCTGTCGCCTAACCGTCCACATGGCGTATGATTTGGGAACGGGTCCCACAGAGGCTATATTCTGACCACATTGTTTCGTGTGTACTCGAATGAATGACACTATTCTAAATGCTATTAATTTTTTTTTAATTGTTCAGTAATTTGTTAGTTAATTTTGTAACTGAATTTTAAAACAGACTTTGATGTTGTTTTATAAGTTGAAGAGAATATTTGATATGAAACCACGTGTCGTTTATAAGCACAACCTATCATTTCATTTCGAACTTAAAGACAATTAATATTTTATCTTGTTTCATTTTCAACTTGAATAGATAAGTTTTTTTTTTTTTTTTGAAAAATTGGGGATTAACTAATGACTCCACTTATTACAAATTAAAAAAAAATATCTACTGCTATCTAATTTCTACCCTATCCCATTAGGAATAATGAAAACCTAGGATCGAGATCTTAGATAATAGTTGCTCTTACCACTTGAGCTAAGTCACTTTATTAAAATAGATAAGTTGCGTAATATTGAGACAAAACATGTTTTCTATACCAAGATCATATGTTCTAATTTGTTTTGTTCCCCTTCTTTTTTTTAGGGGTGGCAATTCATGTTAGTGAATCGTATTCGTATCATGTCAATATATATATATATATATATATATATATATATAATAACATATATCTCAATTAGAACCTAACATGTCTAATAATCTTGTTAGAAATTCTAACCCGAACCTGACCTGTTTATAAACAAATTGAGCCGACACGACCCATTAACTCGTTTAGTTTAAATTAGCTAAATATAATTTTTAAAACATATTTAATATAAATTTATACATGTTTATATGACCTTAAGACACAAATGTTTACCAAAGACAAATAAAAACCACACAAAATCATAATACATATGCATAATAAAGTCTTAAAAATATAAAAAAAAAAGTTCAAACATACATAATAAAATATGTTGACTTGAAATTGACCTATTTATAAATAAGTCATTGTGGGTTAGTTTTGGATAGGTAGATCAATCCAAACCTTACCCGTTTAATAAACGGGTTCATAGGTTCTAATTGATTTTGATCCGAACTTGTTTAAGACAAATCCAGACTTACTCAGTCCTTGCGGGTTTCGATTCGTGTTATCGCGTCGTATCACAAATTGTTAGTAATAATTTTCACTCATCAAATAATGGTGTATTATAACTTTTTGGGATTCTTACAAAATTCTAGGCTCAAAATACTAAAAAATTAAAAAATCTTGGACGTGCTAAATTTTTTGAAAAATTATAGATTGATTTCGAAAAATATCATTTTTAAATTTTTTTAGAAAATTAACATGTTAATAAATGTTTAGAAAAATGTCACTTTTGTTTCAAAATTAATATTTTTTAATCATACTTGAGATAACTGGTTAAGTTACATAGGGTTTATTTGGCATAGCTTTTAACTGTTTGTCATAGTTTTTAAAGAACTTTTAGAGTCAAAAAGTTACTTTTAAACATGTTTTGATAAAATCTCGTACCAACTTATTCTATTAAAAAGATCTTTATAATGAAGTATAGACCAATTAGATCTTTTAGGGAGATCTTTTAATAATTTTACTTTTTAAAGTGAAAGTCATCTCAAACTGACTTATAAAGCAACTTAATTGGTTATTTCAAATATCTCATCAATTAATAAAAATAATATTTTTCTGAATATTTTTAAAAATAATATTTTTCTAGTTAAAATCTGCAATTTTTTAAAAAATTACCATAAAAAAATCAAATTTCATCTAACTTTTTCGTCAATTTGTATCTTTAACAACTATCGAAAAACTGCCTTCATAACTGATTAGTACGGTGTTATTAGATTAGTAGGACATGAAGGGAACAATAAAACTTGGGATAGTAAACTATTTTTTTTTTCTTTTTTGAAATGGAATAGTAAACTATTTTCGAGCTAAAAGATAATAAATATTTTTTTTCGCTTTTTCTTTTAAAAGCAATGAAAAATAAGAATTGAGCAATACGACATGTTATTACCTAAATATTGTGACAAAACATATAATTTTTCGTACTGAGTTTACTCTCTCAAAATGTTTTTGTCCCACTAATTAAAGAACGCAATATCATATTATTTTCTCACTTTATTTTTGTACATCCAAGCTAGTTATCTGTGAATTCAAACAAGATCTCGTTTTCAGTTTCAGCTACATTTAGTTTCTTTGTAAGGTATGACTGTAGATCTAGGAAACGACATTTAAGCTGATGTAAGCGACATGGCGTTTCTTCTTGAAAGTTTTCCTGCATTTCATTTCTAATAGTACTAAATGATTGTTGTAAGCAAATGAATATATAAAAAAACAATATTTGAACTAGTAATAAGGAATATATATTTTGTTGTTTCAAAAAAAAAAGGGAAATATATATTATGTGAGACAAAAAATTAAGACTTTTTTTTTTGGAGGCATAAAAATCAGGATATCTACTAAGATCTTGATAATGAAAAAAAAAGCCACATCATCTATAAATATTATCAAAACCAATATTCATTGTCATGTCACACATCTAATATTATCTGGATGTTTTATTCTCTAACAAACCATTTAATACATTATTCTTCAACAAACTCTAAATTGCTTCTGCAACTACCATCACTTATAGCAATCCACCACTATTGCAGATTTAAGGTCATAACTACCCTCGATTGGGTTTGAAATTTTTAACTACAATCGAATAATTTTGACCTTTTTTCAACTAGAGGACGAAAAATTTTGATCCCAGTCAAAAAATCTCGATCATAGTATAATTTTCGACAGTTGAACATGATCAACCATCTTCCCCTATCAGCCTCTTTCACTTTGCCTTTTTCATCATAGTTAAAAATTTTTGACCGAGGTCAAATTAGACGTACTTTTGGAATTTCAAATTTTTTTTTTCATTAAATGAAAGTCTTAGTTTTATAAATTACCGTATTTTGTCCATTGTTTTAATCATGCTTTAAAAAGAGGTCAAAATTGATAATGACTTAAAAATAATATCACGCTAAATAATAAAAGAAACTAAAATATATAGAATTAAAAACATAATCAATAGCCCTTAAATTATATAAATAGTCCCAATTGGGCACTTATATATACTTTCAAAAGTCTTAACTAAGCCATTCAACTATTGACTTGGTTTAGCCATTCAACATAAAATATAAACACTATTAGGTGTTAGACGGCATATTTTTTTGATACCCTTACAAAAATAAAAATATAAAATAGCTAAGGCCAAAAATATGTGCCATTTACCCATCACATATATATTTTTTAAAAGGACATGCTAATATTGGCATTGAAATTTAATTTGATCTGAAATATTTCAAATTTTTTTAAATATTTTGTTGAAATATTTTAAATGTAAATTATTTATCATGTTTTTCAATTTAAGATTAAAAAAAAATAAATTTAATAAAAATATAATCACATTTGATGGCCTCCAAGGGAATGTAATTTCTTGTTTGGAAGCCGCATTTTTTTTTTTTTTAATAAATTTTTACCTTATAAGGTATCAATAGAATATCTATCCAAAATCTAACAGTGTTTATGTCCCTGCTATTTAGAAAATAACAGGGGATACTACCATTTAACAAAATAATCCAATAATCGATCCCGCCCATTATACATTATTTTGTACGGACATTATTTTTAAATTGGCCAGTTTTTGTCACTTTATCTTTTTTTCTCATTTTCCACGATTTAATCGTCGACTCTTGAGTCCAGATTTGGTTTTTATTTTTCTAAATCATGTTATCATTTTAGTTTCTTAATTATTTTATTCTACTTCTTTACAGAATCAAGATCTTATTCTTTTTCTTCTTTACTTTACTTTATCTATCATGATTCTTCTTCTTAGTTTTATCAATGGTTGAAACTGGGGCACAATTAGCATCTTCAGTTTCCCAATAGAAGGAAATTTCGCAATTAAAGAGAGATATAGCTTCTCCAACGTCATTGCAACCTATATCCAACAATTCTCACTCTTTTTCTAATAATTCTGCTATTGGTTTAAGGAAACCTTTGAAAACATTAAGGTTTCCTGTTCTAGTTTCTGGTTTCCAACAATTCTGCAATTGGTTTAGGAAACCTTGAAAACTATTAAGGTTTCTTGTCCAAGTTTCTGGTTTCCAACAATTTTATAACTGATTTTTAAGAAACTTTTGAACTTATTAAGGTTTCTTGTTTAGTTTCGAGTTTTCTGCAATTGTTTCAAAAGACCTTAGAAACTATTAGGTTTTCTATTCTAATTTTTGGTTTCCAATAATTCATCAACTAGTTTTCAGAAAACCTGGGAACCATACCGATCTCTTCTTTGATTTTAAACCATGAATCTATACCATTTTTCAAATTTTGAGGCCAAAAACTCAAAAATCATAATACAATTTTTCATCAGTCAAATTAGAAACTAATTTGGACATCAAGAAACCTTTTCTTAGGTAGTTGAGTTGAAGGAAACTAAGATGAATCGTTTGTGATTTTGAGTCTGAAACTTCGATTACGTCTAGCGATTTTGGAGCAGCTTTATCGTGATTTTTTAATTGTTGAAGCAGCTTATCTTTGTTTCTTTTCTTTGTTTTATTACTTTCTGTTTTCTTTATTTGAGTTTTTTTTAGAAAATACTAAAGATCGTACGGGAAAGTAATTGGTATGGGAATATTGTTACGTGTGCCATCCGTATAATCAATACACGATGTAATCCGTGTCAAAAACATGTATCCAATACACGGAATAATAAATAGGCCGTGTGATACGTTAGGAAAGAAAATGGATAGATGAGTGGAGGGATTGGTGAGCGATGTACTATAAATAAAGACCATATTCTTCACAGTCCATGTTCCTCATAGTTTTACTTCCCAAATAAATGAGACACCAAGTATAATGAGAGCGAAATAGGGAGATTTATTCTCGAGAATTAGAAAAAATATAATTTTTTTCTTGGATGTATTTAGGATCTGGTTGTGGGAGGAGAGTGTTGAGTGTATGTAAATACTTGTGAATGTTCTTTTTCTCTCTATAAGTAAATATCTGCCGTAGCTCTATAGACGTAGTTAAATTTGTGAACCACCTAAATTTGTGTCTTGTCTTTATTTTATTTCAGATTTTCACTTTATTTTATTACTTCCACACTATATTATGTCTATTAAGGAGTTTATTCCCTAACAAAGATAGTATAAATAGTAACACTTTTTAAAACATAGGTATTTATGGAGAAGATTTGGCAGTTACCCTTAATTAAACATGATTACTCGTTTTTTTGAAACCTTCCATTCATACTTTTTTTTTATTTATAAACTACCTAGGTTACTCTTAAAACTAAATGTGAAGACCCAAGGCTAGCTACTTCTTCTTTCATTTCACGATTGTTTCGTGGTCTTTCTCTTCTCTCCTCACCTCTCTCTCTAAAATTGTCTGAATTCACTCTCCTACCTCTCTTTCTAAAAATCGTATGACTCTACTCTTCTCTCTCTCTCTCTAATCATCATTATTGTTGTATAAATCGGCTTAGAGTAGGTTTTCTAGTTGATTTATCAGAAAAAATCCTACTACTGATATTTTTGCCAATGAAGCTCAGAATTGAAGCTATTGTTGAATATTTAGGTACAAAATCAGCCATGGGAGACTAATGTAAATTTCACATCATCATCATTGCCTCTTTAGAGAAAGAGTGAGTAACTCCAATTAATACTGAATAGCTATTTCTTATAAATTTTTACATTTTTTTTGATAGTTTACAATTATATTTTTGGATGTAAACAATGAGCTACTTTACTATTAAGAAGGTTTTATTTCCTATAAGAAATGAATAATATAATTGATATGTACATAAACTTAGATATAAATATGAACCAGCCGTTTATATTTTTGTCTCTCTAATAGAGATTGAAACTTATTATTTACAATTATCGGAAAAAATAAAAGTTAATTATAGCCAAAATAGGTCTATAAATTAAAGCATTTATTTATAGCTTAGGTTCTTTTTAAACTTAGACGTAAATAAGTTGTTTACTATTATTTTGTAAACTAGTCGTTTATATTTTTGTTTCTCTAATAAAAATTGAAACTTGTTATTTACAATTATTAGAAAAATATAAAAGTTTATTATAGCCAAAGCAGATATATGAATTAGAGCACTTGTTTATAGTTTAGGGTGTTTTTAAGCTTAGACATGAACAAATTGTTTATTATTATTTTCGAAACTAATTTTTTGCATTTATGTCTCTTTGAAACTTGTTATTTACAGTTATTGGAAAAAAACATAAGTTAATTATAGCTAAAGCATATTTATTTAATTAAAATAATTCTTTATATTTATACATTAGTTGTGAAACCAATTATTTACATTTATGCATCAGTTGTCTTTATTTTGAAATATCAGATTAGTTTACTTTTAAGACATTTGTTTAAATAGTTAGTAAAATTCTTCTATCTCAGTTGATGGTCAAAAAACCAGTATAATAGTTTAGTACATATTATTAACCATCTAGTAGCAATATAAAATATAATCCACCCTATTTCATTAATTAGTTTAGAAATTAATCAAATAACAAGCTAAAAGAAGTAAATAGGGACAAAAAGTGCTCAAATAGTTTACAATTTCCCCAAATTATCTAAAAGTATTGAATCGTAAATAAGTGGTATGCAATTTCATCAAAAGTGCCAAAATGTAAACATATCGTTTATTATTTCATCAAAAGTGAAACGTAAACAAATCAACAAAAATGTCGTTTATTATTTCATCAAAAGTGAAACGTAAACAAATCAACAAAAGTGCTCAAAACTGTTAAAGTCATTGAAAATGCTTAAGCTCTTATTTCCTCTTAAGCTCTCATTTCCTTTTAGATTATTATCCATGCAGTTCGTGGGGAAAAAAGAAAATAGAATCACTGAAAATGCTTTGAATTATATATATATATATATATGAAAATCTTGGTTACTTCCAAATAGAAACTTTTGAATCTTGATGCAACCATGAGAAGAACTACAATTATCATAATTTCACTTATATTTTCTTAAGGATACAGTTACAAATAACTAAATTTCATGAACAAAGCACCATATTTTCAGAACTTGAAGAACAACAAAAAGATGAGTATATACATCAATAGCATTCTTCAACTAGTCCAATGATGGAGATGATGGTTACGACCCAATGAAGAATATGATAACTACCGAATCATGAAAAGAGAGAGAGAGAGAGAGAGAGAGAGAGAGAGACCCAACGATGGAGATGAAGCGGGAAGAGAGAGCACGAAAAAAAAAATGATTAGGGAGAGGAAGAGTCTTCTAGAAGAGCTGAAGAGGGAAATGAATCGCTGAGTCTAAAGGCTCAAGGGTAAAAGTAGAAGTGCAGTTGAAAAAACGGATAACATATTATTCACTTTTAAAAAATGAATAGGTTGAAACTAACCAGCCCAAAAAGGGATATCGGGTCTAATTTCCTAATATTTATATCCCATTCCTGATTAAACCCCATCATTAGTTTATGGGCTAAAATTTGCTAAATTACGATCTCTGAAAGTACCAAGCCCAAGCTGATACTAAATGTTAGATAATGTCCATCTTATAGACAAAGAACATAAGCGAAATTGACGGGGCTAGTCTATTTTTTTGTCAGTGGACTTTTTTAGTCCCTTTTTAAAAATGACTTTTATAGTGCAACAACGTGACTTTCTTAGTCTCTTTTGGAGAGAGAAAATATCATCATTCTAAAATTGCCCTTTTGCCATTTTACGCTTTATTAGTGGTAGTCATAAGTCTGTGGCTAAGGGTCATAATTTATTTTACATCGTTATGAATATTATGAGTTTTTAAGACATGTATAATGTCATAATTTTGTGATCGATGGTCATAATATTTTTGTTACTGTTTGTCACAATTTTGTGATAAATAATCACAACTCATTTTATATTGTTACAAATATTGTCACAAATTTTACACATAGTCATAATTTTGTGACTCAAAATTATAGTATGTTTTATATCGTTACAAATGTTGTAAGATCCCATTATTGTGATTTGTACAATTTTCACACTTTACATTGATTTGTCAGTCTAAGTCACAATATTTGTGCCAACCTTACAAAAAGAAGATAAATATTCCTCTTAGGCAACAATTGATTATTATGGCAGCCATAATTTTCTGTCATGTATCCCTGATTTGTGACTATTAGTCACAATATTTGTGCCTATATTTTTTTTTTCTAACATATTTGATAACAATCTGCCTATCTTATAAAAGTAATGTTTTCTTTTCGATAACAATGACTGTATGATATTTTTCTAATAGAAACTAATTTTACAATAAAACTACGTCATTGTATTTATTAGTAGTCATGAAAACCAACAAAGTCCCAAATGTCAACATTTCTGATTCAAACTAGTAGTAAAGATGTGTGACTTTAGACCATATAATTCCTAATAGTAGTCAAGATATATTACTTAGAGTCCCAAAAGTTGTGACAATTACACATTTTATGACTACTTTCAATAATTAAGTAGTTTATAAAAATATCTAATAATGCCCTAAATTCATAGAAAATCTATTTTTCACGTGAAAAAACATGCTTATTGTGTTCGTCTAAAAAAAAAAAGAAGAAGAAGATTAATAGTGTGTGACTGTAAGTCACAAAATCTATAGCAACCATAGATTTTTCACAGTTCTAAAAAAAAAAAAATGATCTATAATTTTAAGGCACAAAATTTGTGATAACTATACATTCTTTAACAAATCTGAATTGCATCTCTCCACAAAACCTAGAAATGAAAATTAAGTTCTTGAATACTTGCAAGGTCTAAACCCTAGGGCAAACAAATAACTTGATTTACAATTTTAATTCAAAAACTTATTTATCTATGGTGAAAATAACATTCTAAAAGTTTCCATAAGCTAGAAAAAAAAGAAAAACCAAATCCTTACCAACGATTTGCAAAGCATAAAAACCAGTTCTTCGCCTTCAACCCATCTGCAACCTCTAGTTCCACTTCCCCGTCCTCCCTACGAGCCACCACCAACCTACCTTCTCCTCCTTCCTTGGTGCCGATGGCTTTTTCCTTAGTACTATCCCCCAATAAGGGGTGGCAATACGGGTTTTGACACGACGACATGACCCAAAATCGATATGATTATTGCGGTTCGGGTTGGAAAAATGAGGTGCGGGTCAAATCAGGTTAACTTGTCTGACCCACAGTAGAAAATAGGTCAAGTTTGGGTCAACCCGCCGAACCCGAACTTGACCTGTCAGGTTTTAAATGTTTTATTTTTCAAATAAATAATAGGAAAATATAAGTATATAGCTTAAGTTAAAATGTAAGCGATCTAATAGGAGATGAAACCTAGTGTCACCGTCATTCACTCTTTCAAACCATTTTCTTTCTTGTGTCATCTCTACTTGAGCTCTACCTGAGCATAATAAACTCAACTATCAAGTGCAGCTACGTGAGCTCAAGAGTCTAGCCTAACCAGTCCACCTCTTAGGGCTCTTACCTTTGGCTTCGAGTTTGATCATGACTTCTATGGTTCTCCCATCTACTGCGAACTCAAGATTTGTGATTTTTTTTTCTTTTTTTGGATTTATGAGTTCTCTCTTTCTTCTCTCTAATTTCTCTTTTAAAATGTTACAAATAAGAACAACTGTTATTTTTTGTCCCTTTGCATCATAGTTTGCTTTGTAAATATGTTGATCTCATTGTATACTTCTCATATTTATTGTAACTGTATTAAAGTTTTATTAGGAATGACAGTAATATCTTCATGTTGAACCATGGTCTTGATTATTTGTTTTTTCTTTTAATGGCTTAAAGATTTTGGATGATATGAAAAGAGTGGAAGTGTAGCCAACCGTATAAATCTATTTGTGGAGTACTTTGTGCTGGTGCTGCCATTAGTCTTTAGATCAATTCATTACTTGTGATATACTTATTGATGATTTTTTCTCACTAGATTGTTTGATCTGATAATTTTTTTTTTTTTAATGAAATTGGGTTATTGTAATTACTCTATGTTTGATTTCATTATGATAATTTTGGGTGTTTGGCTAATGGGTAAAGAAATATTTGGTTTGATATCAATATAGTCTTTATTTATATTTAAGAAACAAATAAAGACGGGATAGTGAGAGGAATTAGGTGTTTGATTAATTAGTATTTAATTACTCTAGTTTGATTTTATTAATGGGTATTCAATTAATCGTTTTTCTTTGTAGATGAGCAAAGAAGATTGTGCTGGTTCAAGCTTTGAAGTTGAGGATGGTGATTTGAATGAGCTCAATGAGGAAGATGATGATGTGATAGAAGTTGGAAGTGAGAGCAACGCAAAAGTCAAGAAGAAAACATTGAAGTCTAAAGTGTGAAAGTTCTTTGATATACTCCCATTAGGTCCTAATAAAAAGCTAAGGAGCAAGTGCAAAAAATGTGGACAAGAGTATCTTGCATCTAGTAAATACGGGACAGGTAATATGGCCTGCCACCTTAAAACTTGTAAAAGAAGAGATACACATAACATTGGTCAAATGCTTATTTCTCATGAAAAAAGATTTATTGTCACTTAGTACTGGTCGTTTTGATTCTGAAAAATAGCGTGAGTTGGTTACTTCTTATCTTGTTATGCGTGATTTACCTTTTCAATTTGTTCAATAAAAGGGGTTGAGAGCAATGTTAAAATATTTGAATCATTGGGTAGAACTTATTCGTAGAAATACTACCAAGAGTGACACTATTAAGATATATTACAAGGAAAAAGATAGAATTAGAAATATGTTAGCTGCTGCTCCTGGTAGAATAAGTTTGATATCTGATTTGTGGAGTTCCTTGAATACTGATGGATATATATGCCTCAGAGCTCATTTCATAGATAAGAATTGGAAGTTACACAAAAGAATTTTAAACTTTTGTTTAATGCCTCTACCACATACTGGCAATGCATTGTCTGAGAAAATCTTTTCTTTATTGAGTGAATGGGGAATTGAGGGAAAGATTTTTACTATCACATTGGATTATGCTGCTTCAAATGATGTCTCTGTTGATGCATTACAAAAACAATTGAATTTGAAAGGCTTACTTCCATGCAATGATGATTTCTTTTATTTGAGATGTTGTGCTCATATACTCAATCTAGTTGTGCAAGATGGATTGAAAGAGATTGACAAATCAATTGAAAAGATTCGTGATAGTGTTAAGTATTTTAAGGGATCACAATTAAGGAAGCAAAAGTTTTTAGATTGTGTTAAGTTGGTGTTCATGGGTGATATTAACAAGAGAGGATTATGTCAAGATGTTACTAGTAGGTGGAACTCCACATATTTAATGCTTGATAGTGCTATCTTCTATCGTCGTGCCTTCCAACATTTGGCTTTGAGTGATTCCAACTACAAGCATTGTCCTTTGACAGAAGAATGGGAAAGAGTTGAAAAGGTTTGGAAATTCTTGAAAGTGTTCTACGATGCAACTCTTGCATTTTCTGGTACTAAATATCCTACAGCTAATGTGTATTTTCCAACTACGATTAATTATTATGTAATTTTGAAAAAAGCATTGGAAGGTGATGATGATTATTTAATGCTCATAGCAAGCAAAATATAGGTGAAGTTCCATAAGTATTGGCCTGAGTTTAGTCCCATTTTAACTATAGCAGCAATCTTAGATCCTTGATATAAGTTGGAATTGGTAAAGTTTTGCTATGGGAAAGCTTATGGGAGTGACTCCTTAGAATTTGAGATTTTTTATGGCAAACTATTGTCTCTTTGTGAGGAGTATAAATCAAAATGTGACTAAAATGCTTCACCATAAACTTCTGAAAGGGGAAAGAAGAATCAAGAAGACACACAAGCTATGGAGGTTGATGCAGAGCTTTTTCAGGTAACCTATTTTTTAAAGTTTTCATTTCTTACATACTTTCACTTTGTTTTAATCTTTTTTATGTATAATTCTTTCAATTAAGCTTTTCTCAATTATTACTATTGTTCTTGTTTTTTTTAGGAATTTGACAATCTTTCAAGTGAGAACTTTTCATCATTGGTTCAAAAAACACAATTGGAGCTTTATTAGGATGAACCAAAGATGTATAGGAATCAAAAATTGGATGTCCTTGGATTTTGAAAAATGAATCAATATCGCTATCCAGAACTCACTACAATGGTTCATAATATATTGAGTATTCTGGTATCAACCTTTGCTTCAGAATCTGCTTCTAGTAATGGTGGGTGTATTCTTGACCAATTTCGAAGTTCACTCGAACCAAAAACAATTGAGGTGATATTGTATACAAGAGATTGGTTGTTTGGAGATAGAGGTAATTTAGTATCATTAATTACAAATTATCAATACTTGTGAAAAGTAATATGACTATAACTAGTATTATTTTATCTTTTGAATATAGATCATGATAATGACGTTGCACGTGACTTGGAAGATATGACACAAAAGGTAGTGGCACTTAGCTTGAATGAGGAGAATAATGCACAATCTTCCAACTCTGTGGCTTTGGAATAGATTATGTGTGGGAGTCGGACTTTGTGGAGAGGATGATCTTCTTTATCTGAAACTTAATATATAAACTTATATTGTGTTTATTTTTGGAGTTTAATGGACTTCATTAGGTTTTGTTGTGACTTTGAAGAACTAAAGATAGTGTTATGTGGACTTTACTATTTATGTTGTATTTGTGTATTTGTGGACTTCATTAATTATGTTTTGTTGCTATGTTATGAATTGTGATTTATGAACTATTAAACTTGTTAGTCGTTGACTTTGTCTATGATGATTATATTGCATTATTGTGGACTTTGACTAAAATTTCATGTTTGAGATATGTTGTGGATTTTAATCTTTTATGTTACAATTTTAAGTTTCAATTTGTTCAATTGATTGAATTACAATGTTATGTTAATTTGAATGATAATTTTCTTTTGCTCAGTATCTTTATCTCGAGTTCGCCAATTGGGTCCAAATCGGGTTGGTGGGTCATGTCCAAATTGGGTCCGTGGGTTGTGTCAAAATCGGATTCTATCATGTTTGTGGGTCATGTTGTGTTGACTCGCAACCCGAGCAGGTCGTGTTAGTGTCACACTTTTTCTAACCCGTTGTGTCACGGGTTATGTTCGGGTTAGGAGATTTTTTGTTAATTTTGAGCCTCAACCCGACACGAACACGATCTGTAGACACGAATTGCCACCTCTACCCCTAACTTTGCCTACTCGAGAATCCTCAAGTGCACATAGTGTGTGACCTTGTCACTCAGATTCTCCCGGATCACCCGGCTTTGTGATGTTTTCGATGATGGACCCTAGTTCATTGTCATTGGTGGGGTTAAATTCATCGGGAACTTAGTCGATATCAAAGATCATCTCATTGTGGAGATATATAATCCTAGTTCAGATTCTTAGGACTTCTTCCCACCTTTGCCAGCGAATTTCAGGTTCAGTATCTCATCACAGTCCTTATCATTGACCCTATTCCAGAATAGGTTTTACATCAAAAATGCGTGGGAGGCATGAGAAGATGAGGAGACACGAGATAGAGAAGAAACCATAGGTCTGGAGTCACCATTTTTTCTTTGTTCTTTACTTATGACATGGAAGGGCATTTTAGATTTTTCATTTCCTAGAGTATATTAGAAATGTCATTATGAGAAAAAGGATTAAAAAAGTCATTTTGTCTCAAAATAAGACTACCCACGTCAATTTTCCAGAACATATTTGCCCTTTTTTGGAACAAGAAGATCACGTAAGTATTCTTATTACCTGACTTTATTGTCTTATGTTGTTGAATATTTCACATCCCTGAGATATCAATACGACAAAAGTCACCGTTTAGTGACAATTTTTTTGGAAGAATGCTAGTTTCACCTTTTTTTGTACTCTCTTTTCACTCTTTTAGTCTCACTGCTTAATACGCGAATTCTACTATAACTTGTAATATTATTAAAATATTAAATTTGATAATTGAAGCCACTTCTCAAAAAGTGAGACTGGAGAATGTAAAAGAGAGTAAGAAAGAGAGTAATTAATACTACTCATTTTTTAGTAATAAGTTGAATCCTTTTTTTTTTTTAATGACTAAAAGTAAACAGTAATCTGAACTAAAAATTTATAATTTTAACTAAATTAAATCGTATTTAGTCACAAGTTGTCACTAATATACTTTTAGTCATTATATATAAAACTTTTTATATAAAATTACATCTTATCACGACAAGTTGTAGTTTTGTGACAAAATCTTTTAGTTATATGACATAATAATAATGACAATCGTTTAGTCATGAATTTTGTTAGCTATTGTTTGCCTAAGATTGACAACCCAAGAGGGAGGGTGAATTGGGTTACAAAACATTTTAAGAAACTTTTCAACTATTTAAAATCATACACCACTATTTTGAAACTTTAGGCTAAATGAACAATAATACCAAACATATAGCAATAATACTAAGTATATTAAGCACACTAAATATCAAACACTCAATTAAATAGCTTGCAATAAAGTAAATAGTATAGAAATAGAAAAAGTACAATCTCAGTCTTTACGAGATTCGACAAACACGACAGTTTGCCTATGTCCCTTACCCTGGGCAACTTGCTTTGAGCTTCGACTATTCGTATCAAGATTGTGGACTTGACTGACCCTAGTACAAATAAAGTGAATTCTTCTTAGGCTCACCCAACCTTTATAATAGTCTTGACTCTGAATCTATTATTCCTAACCTTGGATTGCTTTGACTCTGGTGGCAATCCTCAGCTACACTGATTGTTTAGACAATGGTGCTAATCTTACCAACTCATAGGTTGTTTAGACTCTGGTGATAACCTCACCTACACTCAGTTTGTTTAGACTCCGATGACAACTTTACTTAAATCGGATTGTTTATACTCTGATGATAACCTCACCTCACAATTACTTCACAATTATAATTTTGGCTTTTGTTGAATCTCTCTATAATAAAAATAGTTCATACAAGGTAAGCTTAGAGAAAATATATATAAATACAAGATATAATCTAATTTGGCTTAAGTGATGAAAAAGTGGATTTGAAAGTTTGAATCACAAAAATTAATTTGAACACTTTGAAAGTATGATATAAGCAATATAAGAATGTTCAAAGATTGTTTCAAGTATTAGAAAAGCTTCTATATATAGGATTGAATGAAAACTAGCTATTTATAACCATTTGATAGACATTCTATCATTTTTGATAGACAGAAAGTGTGTTTTCAATCGACCAAAAATACTAGCCGTTGGTAGTGTGATTCTAACAGTTGAATCTAAAAATTGATGAAAATATCCAAGGGAATAGGTAGACCGATTCTGGAAGCCAGTTTGCCGATTCTATCTGAGAACAAACATTGAATTTTATTTCAAGTCTTTTTCAATTATTTTCAAAATTTGACTTTAGAAATTGATTTATTATGTGATATAGGAGTTATAGAAATTCATAAATTAATTTAAAAGCATGTGTAAAATAGATTTCATAGTCTAATTTGAGATAAATAAGTTTGGCAGTTTTTCTTTAAAAATTTCCAATTTTATGAAAGATTTGAGCTATTAAGAAGTATAAGAACTAAGTATTTAACCTTTCCTAGTCTAGGTTTTGTATTCTTGATCTTTGTCTTCAAGTTCTTTTCTATCCATCTTCAAGCTTGATTCTTTGATCAACTTGAGTTAAAACTTTTAAAACTATTTCACCCATACTTAAGTTAAATTATTAGTACTAAATCAAATATTTGTTATTTTTAAAATAAGAGTGAGTAAGATTAAAATCTCAATTTCTCAATAATTTTCCCATTTTTTATGATGACAAACATTGAATTATAAGATAAAAAAAAAGATGCAGTAAGGATATGAAAATTTGAAATTTGACAAATTTACTTTAATTCTAATCATATTTTAAGCTCTATCACAAAATATGCTTGAGAAAGTAAAAGGTACTTACTGCCATTTTTTAACTCAATTAAGCATCATAATCATATTATGAGAAAATATAAAAATATGTGCTAAACAAATTCTTCTCCTAAAATATGCATACTCATAAATGAATCTTTTTATTCTCATATTCGTAAATCATCAATTCTCCCTCTTTTTACAACATTAAAGAGATAGAAACAAATTTTCAAATTAAATATTTTATACATGCTAATCTATCCCTTTGAAATATGACTCTCCCCATATTAATTCACTATATTACTCCCTCAAGTTGAATTTATAACAAAAGTATATAAAACAGTAATACACAAACAATTTTTTCCAAAACATACAATGATAAGTTAAGGACTAAAGAGATAAGGAGGAAACGAAAATTAAACAATCTTCAAATTAAGAATAACAATATCAAACAAAATATTGAATAATAAAATGATGGCGAAGTAAAAAATAAGAGCATTCTTTTATTTTTAGAAAAACTTCTTTTATTGATAATAAGTATGACAACTATAGTATATTCAAAATAGAGAAATTTCATTAAATCAAGATCATGAAAGCTCTAAATATTTCACTTATTGAAAATATATTTCTCGAAGTATAATCATCATAAAGCATATGAGAATTTAAATCATTAAAACACATTAGTGAAATAATTTTTTTTTCATCTAACTATAGAGAACATAAAAAAAAATGATGCATTCAAAAGATATATGACCAAATTAGTAGAAGCAAATCATAAATATGCTCCCCCTTAATATATGAATTATGATAAAAATGTCAATAACTAAAATAAGAAAAAGATTAATCATATATGAGAGATATCAATTATTTATACCAATTATTTATAGATATCAATTATTTTTGGAAAAAAATTACCAATTATATTTGAAGAAAAAGAATAACCAAGTTTGATGCTAATTAAAACTATGCCAATAGATGCTAATTATAGTTTGAAAAACTATATCAAGTTGATACCAATTAAAGCAATAAATCAAAGCACAAGTTGATAGCAATTGAAATAGTTTAAATATCATCAAAAAGTTGCATAAACATGAAGGATAAGATTGATACTAATTAACAAATGTAAAGTAAAATATGAATAAAGAACTCATAACAAGTATCCAATGTGAAAAATTTTGTTTGGAAAATGAGAAAATGTGTAAATCATCAACTAAAACATTGAAAAATCATTAATTTTAAAAAATATGGAATGCAAAACAAATAATATTTAAATAAAATAACTCAAGAGAAATAATCAACCATACCAATTGTTTGTTTTTGTATTTTTATAGGCTTTAAATGCTCGAGCTCAAATTATTTCAAGAAGGTATACCTTGATTGATTGATGAGGATTTCATCCTTCCAAAAACTCTTCATCTTCTTTTTGTTGAGGTTGGACTTAATTGCCATCCTTTAATTTATCGTTAAGTTTCAATTATTCAAGCTTAATACCATACCTACAACAATGTTATCTATGTTTTTCTCCTTGGAGGAGTCATTAGTCTCTTCAAATATCACATGTATAGATCTATCTACTACTTAGTTCTTCTGTTAGAAAACTCTCTTTTTGTATTACTAGTAGTAGAGTAACCAAGAAATGTTCCAACATTAGATTTCGAATCAATATTTTCAAGTTGTATTTGGCATTTTAAAAACAAGCAAAGTATTTGTATTCAAAGACTCTAAAATAACCAATATTAGATTTTTTTTTTATCATTCTAAAACTCATAATAATATTTTTATTCAAAATAAGTTTAATCAACACTCGATTTAAAATATGACAAATAGCGTTGACGATTTTAGCCTAAAAGTACTTTAGTAAAACATTTGGATTTGACATGGTTAAGACAATTTTGAAACCAATAAAATAAATCATGTGAATATTTTTTTTTTAAATTATCAACTAACTCAAAAGCATAATATTTTTTAAAAACAATTAACTTAATTTCCAAAATAATATACTTTACAAATCTTATTATTTCAAAAAACTAGTCTAGGTAAGCCATAACAAGATTCTTTCATAAAAGATTTGAAACTGTAACCATACTAACATGTACAAATTTTCTATGCCATAATAGATAAATATTTTATTTTAAAAATAATACAAAATTTATCTTGACTTGAAAACATTTTATCAATGATAAAAATAATTTTGTTTTGATCAAAAGATATAATCTCATTTATTCAAAATTTTAAATTAAAACTCAATAACTTAATCACATAATTGACAAAAGTTAAGCAAATTGTATTTCTAGTAAGACATTCTCAAAGATAGGTAAAGAATTGTTACCAATAATACTTATGCTAATGATTTTGCTTTTTTTGTTGTCTCCAAAAATTATATATCCACCATTATTTCTTTATGAAAATTCAAAACTTGGTGAAGTCATCGGTCAAGTATTTGGAGCAACCACTTTCTTGCTTGTTCTTACAATAAAGATTCAAATATGGATTTTTGGTACCAACATAACCTTGGGTCCTTAGGAGTTATCTTAGATTCTTTTGGTACCCAAGCTAGTTTTCTACCAAAATAAGTATGTTTCTTCACAAAGTATGAAAAGCTAGTGTGCCCGTCTTGATTGCAATAAGTGAATAAGTGCAAGTGTACTTTGGCTTGTACTAGCTTTTACAAACTAATTTTGAGGTATTTTTGTTTAATGGAGATTTATACCCAATACCTCTATTGTCAAAAACACATGTTTGCCCACTAAGCATCATATCAAAATTTTTCTTTCCATTTGTAAATTTGTGAACAATTTTGGTCAAGTTTAAAATCTTGTCATTTAAGAAATTGTTTTCTTTTAACAAAACATCACAATTACTACAAGATACTTTAACTTCTTTTTCTTTTGAAAATTTCTCAAGTTCTTTTGATAAAAGAGATAATTTTTTATTGTGAGCACTATTTTTCAAAACAAGCAATTTGTAGTTATCATGTAATTCATTAAAATCATCAAGTAGCCCATTGTATGATAATTCTTCTTCATTACTTTTATTATTAAAATCATTACTAGCATCACTATCATCAAGAAAATCATTATTAGGGTAAAGCGATTTTATCTCATCCTCAATTGCCATAAAGCGCATCTCGGTAATTTGTTCTTGAATTTCTTCATTTAATTCATCATTACCATTGTCAATACATGTGGCCTTCATTTCCTTTTCTTCTTCCCCATCTTAATTTTGTTCTTGATCATCATGTTCTCGCGAGAAATGAGGAATTTGATAAGTTCTTTTAGAGGAATATTGATAACGTCTTTCTCTTCTTGGATAGCAATCATCTCCTCTTCATATGTTTTTGTAAAGGTTTTGAGAACCTTTGTTACTATTTCGATATTGCTATAAGTTTTTCCAAGAGCATGAAGATCATTAATGATGTTAGTAAATCTAATAAACATTTGAGTAATCGATTCATCACTTTCCATTTCAAATAACTCATAATCATGTACAAGCATACTAATTTTTCTTTCTTTAATTTGAATTGTGCTTTCAAATGAGCATTCAAGAATTTTCCAAATTTCATGTGCACTAGTAGCCATTTGTGTATTATTAGAAATATTTACATTTATACTACATAATAAACAATGCAAAGCATATCCATTCCTAGAAAATATAATTTTGTCAAAATCATCATATTCATCAAATTTTTTTTCGACAAGTTTATTATCTATTATGTTTCTAGGAATACATCGACCTTGAACAACAATATTCAATGAATCATCACCCATAAATTTAAGGAATTTAAGCATTTTAATTTTCCAAATATTGTGGTCAATACTATTGAAAAATGGTTGTCTAGTTGAAATCCCCTCATTTGAAAGATTTTGAAAATTATTTGGATAAGTCATCTCAAGAAGGTTAAGTCTTTTACATTTGAGGGCCAAGTTCTGATAGTAATTATTAGCTATTGTTAACTTAAGATTGACAACCCAAGAGAGGGAGTGAATCAGATTTTAAAACATTTTAAGAAACTTTTCGACTATTTTCAATCATAGACTACTATTTTGAAACTTTGAGGCTAAATAAACAATAATACCAAACATATAGCAATAATACAAAGTATATTAAGTACACTAAATATTAAACACTTAATTAATAGCTTGCATAAAGTAAAGAGTGTAGGGATAGAGAAAATATAAACTTAGTTTTTACGAAGTTCGACAAACACGATGGTTTGCCTACATCACTGACCCTCGGCAATTCGCTTTGAGTTTCCACTATTCGGATCAAGATTGTAGACTTGACCGACTCTAGTACAAATGGAGTAAATTCTTTTCAGGCTCATCCAACCTTTATAATAGTCTTGACTCCGGGTCTATCACGCCTAACCTTAGATTGTTTTGACTTCAGTACCAATCCTCACCTACACAGATTATTTAGATAATGGTACCAATCTCACTAACTCATGGGTTATTTAGACTCTGGTGACAACCTCATCTATACTCAGGTTATTTAGACTTCAGTAATAATCTCACATAAATCGGGTTGTTTAGACTCCGGTAGCAACTTCGCCTCACAATTATAATTTTGGCTTTTGTTGAATCTCTTAACTAGAATCTCTCTCCAATAAAAATAATTGATATAAGGTAAGCTTAGAGAGAATAAATGTAAACATAAGATGTAATCTAGTTTAGCTTAAGTGATTTTTGTGGAAAAGTGGATTTGAATGTTTGAATAACAAAAATTGATTTGAACACTTTGAAAGTATGATATAAGCAATGTAAAAATGTTCAAAGATTGTTTCAAGTATTAAAAAAGCTTCTATATATAGAATTGACTAAAACCTAGCCATTTAAAACCGTTTGAGAGACATTCTGTCATTTTCGGTAGATTAAAAATATGTTTTCGGTTGATCCAAAATACTAACCGTTGGTAGTGTGGTTCTAATGGTCGAATTTGAAAATTGCTGAAAATATGCAAGGGAATATAGGAAGACCGATTCAGGATGCTGGTTTGCCTATTCTATCTGAGAGCAAACTTTAAATTTTATTTCAAGTCTTTTTAATTATTTTCAAAACATAACTTTATAAATTGATTTATTATATAATATAGGAACTATAGAAAATCATAAATCAATTTAAAAGCTTGTGTAAAATAGATTTCATATTTTAATTTGAGATAAATAAATTTGGTAGTTTTGCATTAAATATTTCTAATTTTATAATATATTTGAGTCATTAAGATTATATTATATGTAAACAAGTATTCAAGTACAAAACTAAGTATTTAACCTTTCCCAGTCTAGGTCTTGTATTCTTGATCTTTGTCTTCAAGCTCTTTTCCTTTCATCTTAAAGCTTGATTCTAATAAGTCTAATATGCATCTATTTTCAAGCTTGATTCTAACCATTAGTACTAAATAAAATATTTGTTATCTTCAAAATAAGAGTGAGTAAGAGTAAAACTTCAATTTCTCGACAAAGTTTTCACTTCTAATGACAAATTTTTTTGTGACTAAAAATAAGATTTTTATGTAATATATATATAAAATATATATAATATAGGGCATCAATCCAGGTGGTATTTTTTTTTACTTATACATAAGTATCATTTCGATTAATTAAAATTTATCATATACTTTTTTTATAATAAAAAATGAGAGAGAAAAATAATATTAATAATGTACGTCTTTTTATGTACATCATTATAGTTATTGCATCAATGCTAAATGTCAACGCCAAAAAAAAAAAATTACCTAAAAAAAGACTTACTTAATTGGCAATCATATATATAGAGTTGTCAGGTATAAAAGTTAATTCTAAGGTAAAAATACGAAAAAATATTGCTTTCCATTCATGATTGAACTATTGAAGTATTTACAAAAATAATACGAATCATCGAAGTATTGGACCACTAGAGCTGTATAGAAAACGTAAACAAGATAAATCATGTTTCATATTCATCATATATATATATATATATNATGGTGCCCTATATGTATATATATTATAATTGGACCATCTCTTATTGGTCGTCATGATGATAGTTATTTGTTTGGATGGAAGCACTTATTAATTAATATTTCATTGATTTTCCTAAGCAGTTGTACGATTACTTAATGAGAACAACTCTATAGTTTGTCTTTACCATTGTAGAGACTTCACATATAAATTAACAAAACATTGGCAGCATAATGGAAAAATTGCGATTAATATTATGGAAGCGGTCATATATACTTTCTTTTATATAAAACCTCCTCTGTCATGTTTGGAAATAAGTGGGAGAATCCTCCTTGACTTGAATTTTTTTTATTTACACAAATATTTTTAACTTAACTACCTCTTAAATCTATTCCTCCCATGTTAACTAAATTGAGAAAATTGATTGAAAATAAAAAATCTTTGTATTTGGATACATGAACATTTTAATTCGGAAGTATTATAAAGGTACAATTTAAGTTATGGCATGATAACATGACTCGAAAAATAATACGAAATTAATAAATTTAGATTTGGCTTAAACAAGTATAGGTCAAAATGGGTTAAACTTAATTAAGCATAATTAAATAATATATGATCAAAACCATATTAAAACTTGCTAAACCAGAAATCGATCTGTTTTAACACATTAAAACTTATGTTGATAGATATGTTATATTGAAAATATGAAAAATATATGCTAACATGTTAAGCTTAATAGACTTATATAGGACCTATTTGATATTAATAGGTAAAATTTGACTTATTATTATTTTTTTAATGCATAAAATTTGACTTATTTAATGAGTTAAATGGTAAATAATTTATGAGCTACGTTAACAAGAACTAAATATGAACTGTTTAAATTAGGTGTTAAATATGATATATCACAGGTGACATGTTTATTTAGCATATCGTATATGAGTTTATAAGTGATGATATGCATAATAATCACGTTGTGTTCGAATTTGTTAGTTTCTCGTTATATATATAATGTCGATACGACATAATTATAGCATGGTAATATGAATTACCCTAATCTGTCACGTTATTTGAAAAATAAAAAATAAAAAAATAATTTGGAAACTAGTACACAAAATTCTTAAATTTGATGAGTAATTACAGATGTATCTATTTGTATTTATAATTCTAAAAATTCAGCACTGCATTTTTTGAAACTACATTTTGCTCATTCATGAGATTGTAACATAAAATTTTAACTTTATCCTTGAACATCTAATTTTAGGAAGAACATGCGATTGGAGAGAACAGCCTCGTCCTTCAGTTTATAGAAACAAAATCTATTTTCAAATAACTTCTAAATTAAGAGAAATGTGTTCCCAAACAACCCAAAATTAAAAATACATAACAAATTTCTATTAATTTAAAAGCTATTTAGATAATAGATATAGGATAGTATATTCGTCAATTAAAATTTGTTCACTAAAAATTAGAAATTACATGAGTGAAATTGAAATATGATATAATAATCCCAAAGGCATCTAATTTTCAAGACTGTATTGTTGAAACTCTTGAAAGAAAAAACTACGGAGATATCTTTCTATAATATTTGATCCCAACCAAAAATTGCTGGTCGGAAATCTAAAACTATAATTTTAGTAATTTTAAGTGAAATATAATAAATATTAATTTTACAAAATTCAGAAGAAATAGAGTATTAAATAATTTCATTTTGATTTTGAAATCATTATAAATTTCACAACAACTGTTAAAACTCTTAGAAGTTTTAATTACTTAAGAAAAATTATCTATTAAAGTTTAAGAAAGTTTGTAATTAATTCATTTAGAAACTTATAAATAATTCATAGATTTTAGTAAAATGAATTCAGTTGAAAACTTTAATCCAAAGTTCAAAATAATTAACAAAAATCATTTGTAGTTTCAAGTTCTCAAATTAACTACAAAGCCATCCTCATACATGTACTTAGTAGATTTACTAATATTGGCTAAATAATTGAATAAGGAAAGAAAGACAACAGAGTATGAATACCCACTAAGGATTAAGAGTAGAACTACATACACAAGCTGCACAACTTGTCTATCCATCAAGAAGACTACTTCAGATAGTGAAATACCTAAAAGTGGAAGAAGTGCGAGGGTGAGCATTCACATGCTCACTAGAAATTCAATTACCTTTTTGAATAGATGCAATTTTACTAGACCTGTATGGTTAATAACTTTTCCAAAATCTATTTATAAACCGAGTTTATAAAATAATTGATATAAAGAATTATCACTAATTCAAAATCAAAACTAATACCACATAATTATACATATCATAAATCAACCAATACATATGAGAAAGTTGTCATCCTCCTATTATGTTCCTGTAATACCTATGTAGTAAAGATATCTAGCATCCTGACACTACCCGTAGGTGTATCAGTCAAAAACCTGTGCAGTTGTCAAGGTCTTTCACTTAGCATTTCAGCAACTAGCCAGTAATATAAACTACAATGATGCAATAATAGAACTCAAGCGTGTGATCCTATGGTATATACAATATGTAACTGTTCACAATAACAATGCATTCAAAAATCAAATCATGCTCTAAAATTCAACTTGCCATTATTTTGGGATTTACTATAACATAGGCACCTCTCCATTGTATTACCTCATAATCCCAATTGAAAGAAAATATGTGTATGAAATCCATAATTTAATTCTAGTATAATCTAATGTGTTTCCATAATATTATTAAATTATCGTGCGAACTACGATTTTTCATAAATCAATTATAATACAATTCTAAATACAAAACAAGTATAAAATCAGGTAATTGAATTCCTACCTCAATATGATAGCTATATCGAACTAAAGACGCTTGAAGAAACTCCCATTAGTCATTTGAGTATTCAAAAGACTGTTAATATGGATGTTCAGATGGTCGTTTCAGAATCCCGATAAATCCACTTAGAAAAGTCACTTTTCCACTGGAGCCTCGGATTGAGAACAAAGGTCACAACTGAATTCAGAGTATCTAAATATGCTAAGTTAGATATATAATTTGTCACAAATGGGTCCCGATACAAAACCGGTCTATGGCACGTAAAACACTACTATTTATGAGCCGCGAAATTTGTGCTCTTTCGAAATATAGTGATATCATATATCAAAACTCGTTTCTCGATCTCATTAAATCCAAATTAAAATTCAGTTTTGAGTTCCCGAGCCTTAGATGAGATTTAAATATGAGAGGTGTCTTTTTGGAATTAATTTGAAAAAGTCCACTTTTTCAAAAAAATTTATAAAAATATCATCTTTTATTGATTATTTACAAAAATATCACTTTTTTGAAATACTTCAGAAAGCATCATTATTACAGAATCATTTAGGAAAATATCATTTTCTAAAATATTTGAAAAAGAATCAACTTCATTGACTATTTATAAAAAAAAAATACAATTTTTGCAATAATATTTCATAAAGTAATAGTTTTTTAATGTAAGCCTGAAGCTTAAATTGAATAGTAATAGATTTTAGTCCAACACTACGTAGTTTTATAAAGATATCACTTTTCGTTATAAATTTAAAAAATACCATATTTTTCAATTTGAAAATTAACATGCATCCGTATATCATTTTAACTTCTACTAATCGTAATTATTAATGATTTTTAATTCTCTTTCACCTCATATAATTACCTCAGGTTTATAAAAATATCACTTTTTACAAACTTTGGAAAAATGGCTCAAATAGTGAAAATCTTACCAGTGGCGAGTTGACAGCCAAGACCAGTCGAAAAATGATGATGATGACAAGACGAGTCCAACTGTACCCTCAGTATCACGAAAGGAGGTCTGATGAAGTTTCGGTGGTAGAAAAATCTCGCTGTGGCCTAAAATTTCAAGGTGGTCAATCTGTATTTTTTGACGATGAAATTCGGCAGGACTTGGCAATGAGGCTTCATTGGATGGAGGCGATCATGACAGGCCAGCACATCGGCTGGTCAGATGCAGCATGTGGTGAAGGTAAAGCTCGGCAGTTCTGACATTTTTCTTTCTCTTTCAAGGGTTTTGATAGAGAAGAAGAGAAGAAATGATGACTTTTTATGCAATTTTAGGTTACTGCAGCACCTAATAAATAATTCCAGATATTTTGATTAAATTAATTCAAAAATTCTTAATTACATGTTTCCTATTGATTTGCATAATACTCATTTTACCCCTATTAAATACCAGATTTTACATTACTTATTTACTAAGGGTAGTCTTATCAATTTCTTATCAATACTTCTTCAAAATTAGCTGTTACCAGAGTATAGATTTGAGGTATATAGTTAAATTACAAAGTTTGTGTAATATCAAAGATAATTAGTCTAAAGAGTTCTTCCATATAGTTTTAAACATGAGGGAGTTTCATAGAAAGAAAGCTAAAACCACAAGATTTCGTGTAATAAAAATTAAATCCAAGAGAATTCTTTCACATTTTTAAAGCAGATGGACTTTCGTTAAAGAGGGGGAAAAAACGACGGACATCAATCAGTGGCGGTGCTTTGTGTACCGTCAATGATGGTACGGACGAGTTCCATACAACTATATACAAGTATAACGTATACTTATGCTAAATATAAAATTGAATTTACTATTAGATTTTCTATTTATTAGCATTCGTGATAGTTTATACGTATATTCCACGTTGGATTTGGGTAGTGTTGTGTGGTCTAAAATCCTAAGGTCGCATAAGGATTATATGCGACCTCTTCCGTGATGGTTATACGCGACCTCTTCCACAGGTTTTGTGCGACCTTCTCCGTGCACTTTGCCTTGACAAAGAGGAAACCTATAAGGAGAAGGAAACACGTAAATGCCATAAAGGAAACCTACAAGAAGAGGGAGACAAGTAAACGCTATGGAAGAAACCTACAAGGAAAGGGAAACTGAAGATTCCTATTTATGATTAACTAGTTATCCGTTTTGAATAGTTATCCAATTATTTAATTTATGTTACCCAATTATATAGTTACCCGTTTATACAATTAGGATCCTAGAGACATAAGGAACCTAGGGACATAAGGTCATTATGATCTATATAAAGGGGACTCTATGTTCCGAAGAAACACACCAAGTTCTGGGCAGACACAAGTCACAGAGAATAGAAGTCAGAGCAAATTCAAGCTTAGAGTATTCCAAACTTTGGGTAGTCTAAGTCTTTAGCATTCTTCAATAGCTTTCAGTCTTTCCAATTTCCAAACGTGATTGTAACCTTGAGTGTTCATTATTATTCATAAAATAGTGAGAAAACAGTGGACGTAGGCTCATCTTTTTTGGGACTGAACCACTATAAATCCCTCTCTCCTTATTTGCTTTGATTACTACTTCAATTCACACAAGCCACATCTCTTGATTATTTATAAATTTATTGTTGATAAAACCTCCATCAACAATTGGCGCTAGAAGGAGGGCTATTCCGGTAGAAATCTTTGCCAAATTCTACCTTTTCAATAATGGCAAATACCAGAAACACCACCAGAGCTGCCGGGACTAGCCAAAATCAAGCTCAAAGTACTGTTGCTACACAGGTGACTCCTGCTCCGGAACATCCTACTATGACGGCAACAGAGAACCTATCCCAAAGACAGGATCGCATGGAGGAAACGCTCGTGAACCTTCAGCAAGTCACTAACCAGATCAACGACACTCTGCGACGACTTGCTGAAGGGCAGATAGTGACTCCACGTCCTGCTCAATTACCTGCGAAGGGAATACAGATTCTCGAGACAAGAAGACGCGACCAGCCAAGAACTCAGCAGGAGCGTCATGAAGAACGCACCTCCAAAGGAAAAGGCAAGGTCGCAGACTTGCCTTTAGAGTCTCGTACGGAGAGTTCGAGTATGAACCGTGGTCGTACACAGCCTTCTCGTAAATCCAATAACAACCCGGATCACTTGAGCAGCGAATAAGGACGATCATCGAGAAATGTCTTCGAAAGGATCAGCAGGGAGTCAAGACAAGATCCTGCTGACCTAAGGTAGTACTTGGAGCGACGGCGTGGCCATGATCGATCTGTATCGCATCATAGTGACCACAGCCGGTCTCGTCACACTATGCCACTGGATTCCTCTCATAGGACGCAGGAGACCCTACCAGACCAGCCTGCTGCGAAACAAGATAACGGACAAAGGTCGCTCATACCACCAGTAAGGGATGATGCTTTCCCTCTGAACGTCGACGTTCACAATTTACGGATCGCATTAGATGCACTTGCTGGCTGGGACGATGAGCTCGCTGATGGGTATCGCCAGTCGCCATTCAGCGAGGAAGTTCGAGCTGCAGCCCTTCCTACCAGATTCAGACTTCCTACCATCAATACTTTTGATAGAAAGACTGATCCACAGGACCATATGGATCACTTCAGCGACCTGATGGAGCTTCATCGGGTTAGTGATCATGTGCGCTGTAGATATTTCGCTGTAACACTCTCAGGAGCGGCAAAGAAGTGGTTCTGAGGACTCAAACCCGGCTCGATTTCATCCTGGCAACAACTGCAGACGGCGTTCTTAAGGCAATTTCAAGCCGCGAAGAATTTCACTGTTCCGTTCGTTAGTTTATTTGCAATCCGACAAGGTCCAGAGGAGACTCTACGGTCTTATCTCAATCGGTTCACCACAGAGCTAGCAAAGGTCAACAACCCCCCTGAAGGAGGAGTTCTTACTCTTATGATGGCTGGGATGCGACCAGAAACGAAACTCTTGGAGGAATTGCTTGAAAGAGAATGTAGAACTCTCGAAGACTTCTACCGAAGAGTTGGTCGACATTTAAGGTTAGAGTCTTCCTGTGAGAATCTTCAAAAGACCAAAAAAGGAGGAAAGACAGATGCGGCAAAGGTTGCGGTCATCACCGACAATAGCGGCAGTAAGAAGAATAAGAGGAACAATGAACAGGCCAATGAGAATCAGCCTAGGCCTAAAAGGCAGGAGACTTCAAAGGCTCCCATGAGGTTCACCAACCACACCGAGTTAAACACTTCTATAGATCATATCTATGCGGTCACAAACCAACAGGAGCGATACCGTCAACCGAGACCGATGAAGCAAGACAGGGCAAAGCGCGACCCCAACAAGTTCTGTCGGTATCACAATGATATTGGACATGATACTAATGATTGGTTTGCCCTGAAGGATGAAATCGAGAGGCTAATAAGAGAGGGACGGTTACGGCAGTATACCAGACAGAGTGAGGAAAGACGAGAAGAAGACCAACAGCGACCTTCAGAAATCCAGCGTGAGGTGCGAACTATTTTTGGAGGACCGCATGTTGGAGGAGATTCCAAGCGAGCACAGGATAGATACGCACGAGAAGCTCGACAGCAGCCGTTGACCAACGTCATGCACCTTGATCAGCGACCACTCAAACTTCAGCGAGTACCGGAAATGGATATTACCTTCACAGAGCAAGATGCAAGGGAAGTCCATTATCCGCATAACGACGCTCTGGTCGTAAAAATCAACTGTGGAAGCACACAGTTGTGGCGAGTGTTGGTCGACAACGGAAGTGCTGTGGACATCCTGTACTTTGATGCCTTCAAGAAGATGGGATTAAATGAAAACGACCTAAAGCCTGCCGCCGCTCCGCTCTATGGTTTTACTGGAGACAGCCTGATGCCTATGGGCATGATAGAACTGATGGTCAGCGTTAGGACCTTCCCAAGGGTTTCATCAATAATGACCCAGTTTTTGGTAGTAGATTGCCCATCTGCCTTTATGCTGTTCTAGGAAGACAAACATTAAGGGAACTGCGAGCTGTCGCCTCAATCTATCATCTAACGATGAAGTTCCCGACCCAACATGGTGTAGGCGAGGTGCGAGGAAATCAGTATGATGCGAGGACTTGCTACAACAACTCACTGAAACTCGCAGCAAAAGATGCGACGTCCCGCACAATGATGGTTCACCTGCCAGTGGTAGCAGATCAAGCGTCAGTCGTGGTCGCGGATGAAGCGTCAATCCTGGCACCGGATCAAGCGTCAGTCGTGGTAGTGGATGAAGCGTCAATCGTGGCACCGGATGAAGCGTCAGTCATGGTAGCGGATGAAGCGTCAATCGTGGCACTGGATCAAGCGTCAGTCGTGGTCGCAGATGAAGCGTCAATCGTGGTCGCAGATGAAGCGTCAATCGAAACGACCAGTGAAGACTTCGATCCTCGAGAAATCGACGAAGTCAAAACCGGACCCGTTGAAAACCTGGAAGATATATCATTCGATCTGTCTTCCAGGACATTGAAGATTGGAGCGGAGGTTCGCGGACCTGTGCAAGCTTCGTTGATTGCTTTTCTAAGAGCTAATCTGGATGTCTTTGCATGGCGGCATTCGGATATGGTAGGGATTGATTCAAGGATCATATCCCACCGCCTCAACATAGATCCATCCAAAAAACCTGTGCGACAAAAGAGAAGGGCCATGAATCCAGAACATTATGTCGCACTAAAGGAAGAGGTGGAGAAATTGCTCGAGATAGGGTTCATAAGAGAATCCTTTTACCCTGACTGGCTTGCAAATCCAGTCTTGGTGAAAAAACCAAATGGGAAGTGGAGAACCTGCATTGACTTTACCGATCTCAACAAGACATGTCCCAAAGACAGCTTCCCTCTTCCAAGAATTGATCAATTTGTAGATGCAACGTCGGTGCATGAACTTTTAAGCTTCATGGATGCGTATTCTGGGTACAACCAAATCCCCATGTACGAGCTGGATGAAGAACACACCTCGTTCATCACTGATCGAGGGTTGTACTGCTACAAAAAGATGCCCTTCGGACTCATCAATGCAGGAGTGACCTACCAACGTCTTGTTAATATGATGTTTGCAAAACAAATTGGCAAGACAATGGAGGTATACGTCGACGATATGCTGGTCAAGTCGGAGAAGGCTGAAGATCACATTAAACACCTTGAGGAGATGTTCCAAATCCTCCGGAGATATCAGATGAAGCTGAATCCCCAGAAGTGTGCATTTGGAGTGGGATCAGGAAAATTTCTGGGATTTATGGTCAACCAGCGAGGGATCGAAGCAAATCCTCAGAAAATACAAGCGTTGATTGATATGCAGTCTCCTTGTAAACCCAAGGATGTGCAAAGCCTAGCAGGAAGAGTAGCTGCTCTCAGTCGGTTTGTATCCAGATCAACCGATAAATGCCAACCTTTCTTTGAGGTGTTGAAGGGATCGAAAA
>JXTB01000080.1:439119-477002 GCA_002914805.1 Parasponia andersonii
ATAGCTTTCAGTCTTTCCGATTTCCAAACGTGATTGTAACCTTGAGTGTTCATTATTATTCATAAAATAGTGAGAAAACAGTGGACGTAGGCTCATCTTTTTTGGGGCTGAACCACTATAAATCCTTCTCTCCTTATTTGCTTTGATTACTACTTCAATTCACACAAGCCACATCTCTTGATTATTTATAAATTTATTGTTGATAAAATCTCCATCAACAGGTAGTTACACTACTATCATCTGATTAAAGATCAGATCTTTGTTAATGGCTATTATTTCTATTCTTCAATTGTCTACATTAGCTTATTTAATCCCAGTGTATTATTAGCCTTTTTTTAATATTTAATTGCACTATTCGTTAGTTGATCATGTTGAATTGCGGAACCATCTTTAAATAAATAAATAATTGTATATTTGAATTGACATTTAACCTACATTTTGTCCCTTGAATTAAAAAGAACGGCAATAGTACGATTTCAGATATGGCCAATTGTAGTGTGATAAAATTGTTTTATTTTATTTAATTTGAAAAAAAAACCTGATCGATCATTAATAATGGAAAGAGCTAGCCTGTTTGCTATGCTTTCCAAAATAATGTTAGGATGAATTCTCATAAGAAATTTTTTTATTTATAAGAACCCTTTCAAAGAAACGTGAATCCAAATTAAAACTTATTTTAGAAAAAGAAACAATTTTTTTGTCCTTAGGTGCTTACTTGATCCATTGCCTATATTAATATTGTTTTCCTCTGTATATTATACACATATATAAATATATGTGTATGTACGTTTATAATAATATGTATTATAAAATCATATATACATATGTATATCTATATTTATAAAACTTTGGGAAAAAATTCTTCACCTTTTTTCTATTAAAAACTTCATTTTCCTTGTATTTTTAATTTTTTCAATAATCTTTACATGTGTGCACAACAAGAAATTTCATTTTTAGCAACGTCAAATTGAAACCAATATAGTCCTAGGTATGTGATGGAAAACTATTAACCATACTTGGGTGATATGCTGCTGAAAGTGTTATTTGACAACACAATCTTTGTGTTGCTAAAAGTCTAGGCATACCTGGCTAAATATGTGTACTGTTGTTAAAAGAATTATCTTGCCATATAATAGTTATGTTGCTGAAAGTGGAAAAAATGTTGTTAAATACATGATGTTTTAGTAACACAAGATTGTATTGCTAAGACTATTATGTTTAATTTTTATTTTGAAATTGAATTTATATAATTTTATTGCACTTACAAATCATAAATAAATTATATTATATATTAGAAATATAGAACGATGATTAGAGCATTAAGCCATATTATTCATTTCATCAAAAATATTAAAAGCATCCATTACAATTATTTCCAAAACATGAAAATAGAAACTTCACATAAGTCTCTGGAAAGAACTTCAAAGTTCTATTTACATGAAATGGTTTACTATATTTTCCCTTCTAGCAGCTGCGGCTGTCTTAGCCTCTACAACATCAACCTGAAAAGTCAAAGTCACAGAGAGGAAAACCAACCAAGATTAATTATAAAGATAAATTCATAATTTGAAGTTCGATCAAGTGACATCCAAACAAAAAAATAAATTTTAATTTAGATGTCTTGATAAAATGTTAATTTAACAACTCAACGAGGACTCCTTTAATAATTTAAAAGCAAAACGAGCCCAAATATCAATGTTTTACCTCTTTATTTTGTCTGTATCAATATCTTAGTCACGTTATACTCCTACAATTTTTGTACTTCCTGCATGAGCACATATACTAGTTAAATTAGTTCAATTCAATTTCTATGATATTTGTAAAAAGAAAGCATTTGAGTTTGAACCTCACTTCTAGAAAAGGATTTGAAATAAATAAAAAAGAGAATATAAAAGATCATAAATTGGTCAAAGCAATAATCTATAAACAGGGCATAGTGCTCTAATAATTTAAATAGACAAAAGATAAAATGAATGGTTATTGAAACTTAAAAAATATTCCTTTAATTATCTCATATAGTCTCTGATGATCATGACCTCATTATCAGCACTAAAATACATAAGAGAGATCAAATATTGCTATTTTCTCAGTATATTCTTTCCATGCTTGTTATGTAGGCATGTATGGTATACTGGTCAAGTAACTCAGTTCTATAATTCAACATATACTAAACTGAATCAAAGATGATCATCTTTAATATTTTGTACTTGAGCAGGAAATAATTTTCTTGAAAACATAATTGTCTTACTTTTGGTTAAAGTAATTAATTAGCACTTAAAAAAGGAAAAAAGGGGAAAAGAAAAAAAAAAACTTTGTTACCTCAAACCTCTGGTTTTGCATAAAACTCTCAAACCTTTGCATGAGTTGTTCAACCAAAGCACGTTGGTTTTCAAGCTCCTGTTGTTGGTTCCGAATAAGCTCGTCTTGCCTCTGAAGCTATTCATGCAATTCCATCTCTACTTGGGTAGGTTCATTTTCTTGTGCATTCATGCAATTCCATAACCAAGCCCTTTCACATAACCCGGTCGACGACCCAATACTTGCTCACAAAATTGTGTCTCTGAAAGTTCTGATTCTTTCTGCAAGTCCAACATATGTTCCTGCAAAAATTGCAAAGAAAAAGGTATTCAACCATTTTCATAAATAATAGATACTAAATTAAACATAAGCACCCTGCGAATAATCATACTACATACATGAGGGGACTTAGTTCCATCTGCCCATCCTTTCTCTGCTGTCCAGTATGTATCGTGAAATAAAGAAATTGGGCCTAGTGTCCTATCCATCTTCTTTTTCAAACTAAAAAAGAAGAATAGATTATATCAACATAAAAAAAAAAAAACTTAAAGCAAGAATAACCTTAATAGAACGACCATCCGATTGGTATGACATATGACATGAGAGATGGTGGAGCCCAATAATCTAAACTAAAAGATAAAAGAAAATTATTACAGATTTGGTGAAATAATTATTCTCCAGTGTGTATCAAATTGCATGGATCTTATGAAGACCATTTATTGAAAATCTTTTCAGTAGAAATTCTGCTATATTTGGTGTGTTCATTATAAACTAAAACCATAACACTGGAAATAAGTCTTCTTTACTTTCGAATACACATACAGTTCTAGTAGAAGTTTCGGACGGTCAGATTTCCGGTGGTCACCAATCGCCGGAACTTGCCGGAGTTGGCGGAGAGAGAAAATGTTTAGGAAATACTACTTGTAAAATTACTACTTTTTAAAAATTTATTTATGAAAAACCAATTTTTAGATATAGATTTAGAAAAATATGACTTTTAAAAATTTATTTAGAAAAGTAACACTTTTAAAAATAACACTTTTAAAAGAAATAAAGTGATATGAGAGAGCAAATGATGAGAGAGAAATTAAGAATAGAAAAAATGAAGAGAATAAATATTGTACAATACTACATTAAAGTTAAAATTATATAATACAATGTAATATAAATTTTTTATTCTACATATTATATTAAATTATGATGTCGCATTAAATAATACAGTATAAAAGTACAACTAAAGACAATATTATGTTCAATTAATACAGTAAAAGTCTTTATATAATGTACCATACATGACGGTAATGTTATATTTATAGGCAATTTTAATAAGAACTTTTCTCGTATTTATCGTGATGGTAATTATTGTCTATCTTTTGGACGAGCGACACATCATCAATAATTGATTGACTTTGTAAGAGATAGGGCTGTGATTACATTCTTTTTAATTTGATTTTATTTGAGGAACAAATTTTTGAGTTTGGTGTTATTTTTTTGTTGTTAATCGTAATTCGATTATATATATTCATCAATTCTATAAGGAAATGGCATATCGGAGAGGTAATTAATATGAATAATAATGTTGGCAACTATGAATAATAATTATATGAAACTTAGACCATTCTATTAACTGAGAAGCATGAAGAAATTCCAAGTCTATATTAATTACACGGCACACTTGATACAAGCAGCTTGAAATGCTTGGCATAGTAATATTAAAACGACAATACAAACTTACTCAAAAACAAAAAAAAAACTAAAGACATAAAACAGACACCGGTACGTACCCAACGGAGGACATAACAAAGGATCTGTATACCATATGATCTTTTATTTTAAGTAGTCTCAGATACCAAAATACGTTTTAATAGGATATGAAGCTCTTCTTTGTTCTTGGACATGAAGCCAATCAAAATTATCAATTGGTTTATATTTCAACGGATATTTATCATCAATTAGCTCTTTGGGAACATGAATCACACCATTGATAAAAGCAAATAATCCAATCGAATATCTTGTTTTGTTTTCTTTCATAATCACTCGATGATCACATGGGAGCACTCTGTCATTACTCCATACCTAGAGCAAAGAAATTTAAAAGTTAGTACCTTAAATAGGCCATTGTTGTAATATTCCCGAAAAGTAAATTCATTATTTGCACTATTTAGATAATTGTACTTGGATACTTAAAAAAAAAAAAAGATAACAATTGGTGCTTGCATGCCATAAACTTTAATTTAGATTATTAGTTCGGCACAATTGAAGACAGCTAATAAAATACTTTTTACGTTACAATAGTATAATTAGAATGAACTGAAATTTTCTGTTCCCTTATTATGTCAAACTGCAAACGAATGTCATTGAAAAATAAAGCTATGAATTCATTATTTCATTGAAAAATAAAGCTATTAATTCATTATTTCTAAGATTAAGTCTTTCGTATGACGTGTCATCAATTTATTGATTGAAATAAATTGGATCACAGAGATTCAATTAGAATAAATTTAGTACTTGAACTAATTATTAGAACTCCAATATCGATCCTATGTCGAAAATTTGGTGTCACGGTTCATATATATTCAACCAATAAACAAAAGTTTATATACTAATCCTCCTCAATTACTTGTATCTTATAATATCAAACTCTTGGAACACACATCAATTTGTACTTAATTTAACTGTTATCTCATAACTACTATACGTAACATAATCAAACAATCTAGAATCAAACACACACACACACCCATATATATATATATATCTATCGATAGTCATGGATTATGTATATAGTGATGCATACCCCGACTACGTCCCCTGCAAGGACGAGAAAAGAAGTGGGTGAAGGTTTAACATCAAGCCACTGACCGTCCTTGGATTTCACCTGAAGACCTTCAACTTGGTGTTGATGAACTATGGACATGAAGGTCCTGTCTATGTGAGACTGCAATCCTATATCAGATGTCTCATTCGCCTTTCGTTCTCTGTACTTGGAGAATCGCAGAAGGTAAGAGGTCAACGCCATGTTTGACTCATACAGTCCACTCTCCAAGCCATAGCTATCAAACACCATTCTTGTTGCTATTTCATACAGTTCCGCCAACTGCTTCGAGATGGATTGAGCATTTTCACTGATTCGGTTTATAGTCGAGAAATCGAAAGGGAAAAAAAAAAAATAATAAGGAGAAAATAGTTAGCTGTAACGAAGTCAAATCGTTGATCTCATTTTCATCTTAGAGAGAGAATTTTGAAATTTAGAAGGCGTGACATAGTTAATTATAGCAGTCACGGACAGAAAATAAGAGACTATTTCTAGTAGTAATATTTGAATTAATAAGCGATAAAATGAGAATAAAAAGAGCTAGAAACAAGGAAAGGAAAGACTTGTTTGGATACACTTTAATTTTTTTTAGTGAAAATCATCTAAA
The DNA here is from genome assembly GCA_002914805.1 of Parasponia andersonii. Lineage (NCBI taxonomy): Eukaryota > Viridiplantae > Streptophyta > Magnoliopsida > Rosales > Cannabaceae > Trema > Trema andersonii. The sequence goes on from JXTB01000080.1 coordinate 444,840, forward strand.
TAAAATAAAATAAAATGAAAGTTGAAAATCATCTAAAAAATGCCGAAGAGAAACAGTGTAGCCAAACAAGTCTAAGGTCTAATTAAGACAAAAAGTGTAGCCAAACAAGCCTAAGTTGTGACAAATTAGAAGTACTACTTTACCGAAAACTGTCATTTCCTGAAGGCCACATAAAGTTGGTGAATTTTTGCGTGCCTTCAAGAGTAGTAGGATGATCAATTCCGAGAGATTCATAGAGAGGAAGGGATGAAAAGCCATAATAGCTATGGTAAGGTCTCTCACTTGTTTTCTGTATTTTAGTTTCTAGTGGAAGATCAAACAGATCTTCTGCTTGAGCGAAAACTGAGTTGTGAAGCTCTAAAGGAATTTTGTCATAGATAGTTTCAAAACAGCCATACTCTTCGAAACCATGCCGGACTTTTTTGCAGGCCAAGACCCAATCATCCGTTCCAGGCTTCAAATTTTCATTGGTAAAATCAATTACGGGAATTTTATGTTCCATTTGAGACCCCGTGGTATCCCAATATTGATACTTTTAGAAAATTTTTCTCCTTTTTGCTTTTTTTTGGGCTGAGAGAATTAGGGTGGTTCATTCGTATAGCTGCAAACGTAATCTTTTATAATAGTACAGATGTGCGTTGGTGGAATATAAATGTCACAATTAATCACGAAACTATAGACATAGCTACATTTTGGCAAAATATATTACATTAGAAAAATTGGAAGGAAACTTCGGAAAATTAGACTCTTTTTTTAAGTTACTTTTAGTAAAAGGCCTACGTTTTAAATTAATTGTTTGCAAAATGACATTTTTGCCCAGCGTTGTCCAGTGTAGTAGAACATAATTGACATAGATTTTTTTGCAATATATATATATATATATATATATATATATAGGCTTTTTTACTATATTTCACTTTTAAAATGGTCAGTTTCACTTATCTCAAGGAAAAAAAAGGTCAGTTTCATGATCGAAAAGGACAATAGGAAGGATACATAGAAAGAGAGACCAAGGATAAAAATATATATTTTAAAGTTATTGTAGTAATATCGGGTACACTATTATTTATTGTGTCAATTTTCCAACTTGTTGGACCACATTTTATTTAAACAATCTTTTGGTACCGCTTTGTATTTTGCACAGAGGATTATCCAGACTGATTATGTGGGCTTCAACTTTGTCCTCATCCTCATTTATTAATGTACATAATTGTAAATAAGGTTGGCCTACTACAATTGATTGGTGATAATGGAGATTGGTGCTTTTTGAAAAAAAAAAAAAGGTTTAATATGTTAGAAAGCTTGAGCAGGTCTAGGTGAAGACTATAACGGTTCCGTAAAGATGTCCCTGTTAAAGAGCAGGAATATCCATTCAATGACAGCAAATAAAATGGATGTTAAGAATAGATAATCGAACACAAACATTTGGATGATATGGATACGATGAATTAGTGTATACGAGGATACAAAGTGAGGTTTAGTAAAAGCGTCTATATTTTTAAACTTCTGGTGAAATAGTTTTTCTCGATTTTACTCAACACTATATTCGACAATACTCAACAGTATGTTTGTCCAATACACAAGTCTCTCAAAGGAATCACTCTACTTTACATAAAGTTACTAGAGTATTATAATCCCTCAAATCCTATATATATTGGATATACTCTAGGAGGATCATGACTATTTAAGTAGTGGTTCATGAGCTCAATTAGTATTTAAGTGGAAGTTCATGGGCCCAAAAATACCTTCAAGCTAGTATTTTTGAGTGAGGCCCCGTGATGTTATATTTGGTATTAGAAGCAACCCAATCCATACGTGTGTGGGCCTTGGAAGGCTGCCACGGGCTGAAATTGTGGTGAATATAGACCCTACCCATAGAGGTTATAATGTAACACCACTGGACCTCACCTAGAAGTGCTAGTTTGAAGGTACTTTTGGGCTCATAGACCACCCCTTAAATACCTATGATCTTTCTAGAGTATACCCATGTGGGACTTGGGGCGTTACAATCTCCCCCTATCAAGGGCCTAGCATCCTCGCTATGGGGTCCACATTATATAGTCCACATATAATCTATATAGGTATGGTCTACATTCACCACAATTCTTGCTCGTAATAGCCTTCTAAGGCTCACATAGGTATAGACTCGTCCCGCTCTGAATACTAAATATAACACCATCAGGTCTCACCCAAAATGCTAGCTTGAAGGTACTTTTGGGCTCATAGACTACATTTTAAATACCTTTGATCTTCCCAGAACATACCTGAGACGAGACTTGGGGTGTTATAATTAAATATAATACCATTGAGTCTCACCTAAAAGTGCTAGCTTGAAGGTAATTTGCGGCTCATAGACCATCAATTAAATACCTATGATCTTACTAGAGCATACTTGATATGGGACTTGGGGCGTTATAATCTCCCCCGTCAAGGGCTTAGCGTCCTTGTTAGGGAGTCCACATTCAATAGCTCACATATAACCCTTATGAACGGAGTCCCCCACCCAAAGTACTATCTTGAAGGCCAATAGCTCATATATAATCCCTATGGGCGAGATCTATATTTAGCACGATTCTGGCCCGTAGCAGCCTTCCAAATCCCACACAAGTATAGTTTAGGTTGGCTCTGATACAAAATGTAACACCATTAGGCCTTACCTAAAAGTGCTAGCTTGAAAGTATTTTCAGACTCATAGACCACCACTCAAATACCCATTGGGCTTATAGACCACCACTTGAATACCCATGATTCTCCTAGAACATACTCGATGTGGGACTGCGTTACAATTTCTTCCGTTAAGGGCCTAGTGTCCTCGTTTAGAGGTCCACATTCAATAGCCTACATATAAGCTAAGAGGTCCATATTCAATAGCCCACATATAACCTCTATAGACGGGATCGACATTTTTCCACGATTCCGATCTGTGGTACCCTTCCAAGGCCTATATAAGTATAGACTGGGTCAGCTCTGATACCAAATATAACACCACTGGGCCTCACCTAAAAAAGTTAGCTTGAAAGTACATTAGGGCTCACAGACTACCACTTAAATACTCATGATCTTCTCAAAGCATACCTGATGTGGGACTTAGGGTATAACAAGTACATCAAAAGACCGAATGGTATAGGATATGCTAGCTAATCCTAGTCGTAAACGAGTATAATTCACCTGTGAATTTCATTAGCATTTCGGATGTATTGATGCTAGGTAGCTCAAATTAGTAACTCTTTACGAGTTTCTTTAGTAAGTATTATTGTGCGGTCATGCAACCTAATCTCAGAAAATTGTGAACAGAACAAGCTGCCTTATTTATAAACTGTGACATATCGTTATCCCCTCAATGAGCGAGCTGCACTTTATAATATATGACTTCAATTACTAGGTATACTTCACAGAGTCCTCTTCAAATGGAAATCGATCAAGATAAACACAAATATGTCTTTCAAATTAGGTAATTGGGTAATTTGTCAATATCTCAATTATTGTAACTATATGTATATATTTATTAATCTCCTACCAACAATGGGAACCTTGGGACACTCAACTTTGAATAGAGGACTAAGATACAATATTTTCCATCATTGAGTTTTGCTTACAAAAACTTTATTATCATGTTCACATAGGCCAATTCATGAGGTTGAACTGCGATAATTTGCCTACGCAATTTTCCTTACTATTTGTGGTTGAATTCCAATCTTAGAATCCATGTGTTGACTGAACTTTCGTTGACAAGTAATGTGCTAAAACTAAATCTGTCATTTAATACGTAGATAATTATCCTCGTTTAATAGGATGATTGCTCAATATCTCCATATTTTCTATATATATTAAGATATATCTTTATTAGTCTTTTAACAATACTAGGGCCCTCGCAACTCTATTTGAAAACCATCGCTAAATTTTGTTTATAGAAACTATACTACTTTCTAATCTCCCAATCATATATTGAAAAAGCGTGTCACGTCCTAAGACTAAGGACACGACAATTGGCATATGTTCATAAGGATAAATCTCATAGACACAAAAGGCTTCGAAACCAATCATTATTAAAAACCCAAAATGAATTCATTAAACACCAAATTATCTCATCACAATAACATTATAACAATCTAAACCATTAATAACTATTTGCTAAATCTATAATGACAAAAAGAAGCTAAAACTATAACAATAATCTAGTATATCTCAAATAATTAATAATGTCTCGAAAATATAAATAAAAAAATGCAATAACTCTAAATAATAAATTTGAGTCCTCAAATGGTCCATCTCTTCCCAAATATGAGCCTCACTTTCTGACTATTCTCCAAATCAGAAAAAGATTAAAGAATAAAAAGGTTGAGCTCGACAATCCAGTAAGTAACTAACAACCTCTATTAGTTGGATCAAGCATATATAATTTTAAATGTTTAGTAAGTATTTTGCGAAATAACTTTAACTTTAAAATCAATACTTTTTAAAATAAGGAAATAAAACAAATTGAATACCAATTTAACAAAATAAAGATTTTCAAAATCAATTGCATCAAACTTGTTCAATAATCGATAGTACTTTCAAATTCTACTTTACAGTTTTGGCGACTATGGCCACACTTAATCTTATGACTAGGTCTAATTTTGCCACAAATAACACCTGTAGCTGGATCTAAGTCTACTAAAGATAACTTCTGTAGTACAATACGAATCTACTATATTTAACCCTGTAGCTAGGTCAGTACTGTTCATGTAGAACTTTTATGGATTGGGTCCATATGCATAATCACTGCATATGCATAATCATTGAAGGGCGTTTCAATACATTCAATTATAAAACAATTAACCAATACTTTTCATATTAGTCAATAAGGTAATAATTTTCAAATTATTTAACAGTAGTAATAAACATAAGCTTGATCTAGATTTTATTCAAAAGGTAGTTATCTCTTATCAAAATAATTTTCATTTGTTAACAAATTGCTTGAAAATAAGTTTCAGATTTACAAAGATGAATTTATTTAATATTTTTTAAAGAAAGTAAAAGATATTAACTTAAGTAAAATAAAATTTACTAGCAAAGATGAAGGGTTACTAAGCATCTATAATTATAATAAGAATCATACATGAATATTAAACAGTTAATATATACATTAAATCATGTCTAAGACAATGTCTAACCTGCTACCTATGCACACTCGATATATTCGTTACACTATCTTGCATAACCTCGATATCAAAAGCTCATAACAATTCTAAATTTACTCTAATAATTGTGAAACATGGAGGATAATTTTGACAAGTAATGAGGATCCTAAAAGTATTAAGAATATAGCTATAGGGTCTATAGGTAGGTAATAGGAAGCTGAGTAACCCACTGCCACATTTTGCTCTAAGTACCGAGAGTTGCAAATTTTTTTCTAAATTCTCAACACTCAATTTGAAAGGCTATATCATTTTGGTTATAAGTCCGTTTTTGAAAAATTATATATCGTCGAATAAGCTTTCCAACTATATCAAATATAACCCTATTAGACCATCAGAAGCCCTTGAAAATCTAGTCACAACCTCTGCCGCATTTTACCATCTTAGACTAAAACTCAAAAATTTTTAATTTTTAATCAGATATCTAAAGCACGTAATTTTGATCTTGTTTCAAACCTTAAAGCGAGGATAATCACTCAAAATATAAATCATCCGTAGAATCATGACTAAAACAAAAGAATGCTTAAAGAATTCTAAACCCTAGATGATGGATTAACCCTAAGAATCTCAAATAATAGATTGATAATTGATGGAGAGGAGTTCTTTAACTTAGAGAATTGAATACCAATCTTTTTATAATCCTTCCTCTTCTCATAAACTCTCAGTCATTCCTCTCTCTCTCTGTAGAGCTTTTATTATTTTTTTTTGTTAATCTCTAAAAGATGATACGTATAGGGTTTTCTAGTTTTTGAAATTACTTAATTGTCCTTTGGTAATTAACTAGACCCTTGGATTTTTTGTTTTTGTTTTTTTCCCTTTCATTTATTTATTTTCTTTTTTTTTAGGTATACGGTTTATTACAAAACCTTACTTAAAATAAGTTTAATCCTCTAAACTTCATATACCTATAGTCTCAAAAAGAAAAGGGTATTTTGCTCTCATTTTCTTTTCTAACTCCCATGTAGCTTCTCTTTCAGAGTGATTAGTCAATTGAACCTTAAGATAAGAAATAATCCGATATCTCAATACTTATTCCTTTGTATCAATAATACATAACGGATGTTCTTTTTTAAGTTGTATCGGCTCGTACTAAATCACATAACTAGGGTTAGGAATATATCTCTTTAGTATAGACACACAAAACACATTGTGAACACCAGACAAAGCTGGTGGCATAGTAAGTCTATAGGCTACCTTACCAACTTTATCTAATATCTCAAATAGGCCAACAAATTAAGGACTTAGCTTACCTCAAACCCCAAATCTCTTTACCCATCTCATAGATGACACTTTTAAGAAAACATGATCACCAACTTTAAATACTACTTCCCTTCCTTCGGGATCTACATAACTTATTTGATGACTTTGTGCAGCCAAAAGTCTTTCTTTAATTAATCTAATCTTCTCAATAGTTCGATGTACTATTTTAGGTCTCGTAATCACTTTTTCACCTACATCATCCAACAAATAGAAGATCTGCACTTTCTACCGTATAGAGCTTTATATGGTACCACTTGTAAACTAGCTTGGTAGTTATTATTGTATGCAAAATCTACCAGGGGAAAATGCTCATTTTAAGAACCCGTGAAATCTATGGTACAAACTCTCAACATATCTTCTAGTCTCTGAATGGTTCTTTCTGACTGTTCATCTATTTGTGGGTGAAAAGCTATACTGAAACTTAGCTTAGTCCCAAAGGCTTTGGGTACAACATTCCAAAAATGAGACAAAAATTAAGTACCTCGGTCAAAAATAATAATTACAAGAATCCCATGTAGTCTTACTATCTCTCTTATATATAATTTTGCTAATCTTTTGAGAAAAAGCGAATTTGATGGCCAAGAAATATGTAGATTTAGATTTACGGTCCATAAAAACCCAATTTATATCATTACCAATAGTAGTTCTTGGCAATCCTATTATAAAGTCCATAGTGATATAATCTAATTTCTACTTAGGAATCTCAATAGTTTGTAATAATCCTGTAAGTCTTTAGTGTTCAACATTCACTTACTAACACATTAAACACTGTGCAATATACTAAGCAATTTCTCTTTTTATGTTATTCCATCAGAAATTCTCTCTTAGATCTCAGTACAATTTAGTGCCTCCAGAATGTATTGTGTAGCACGTGTTATGTATTTCCCCAAGAATCTCTTTTTGTAATTCTGGATCATTTGGTACACACAATCTCTTCCTAAATCTCAAGAATCCATCTTAATGGATAAGAAACTCTGTATTCATTCCTGTCTCTATCTTAGCTCAAATCTTCTGTAAATGGGGGTCATTAGGTTAGGCAGCCTTGATTCTATAAGTCAATAAACATGCACCTGCAAACTAAGCCAATTGTACTCTTGACTTTGGTATTCTTAGTTCGATATTTAGTTTTCCCATATCTTCCAAATATTCTTCTAATCAGTGATTAAAGTTGCCAAATTACTTGAAATTTTTCTGTTCAAAGTATCTGCTACCATATTTGCCTTCCCAGAATGGTAGTGAATAGTCAAATCATAATCTTTTAACAACTCTAACCACCTCCTCTACCTCATGTTTAGCTCTTTTCAAGTAAAGATGTATTTCAGACTCTTATGATTAGTATAGATCTCACATTTCCCTGGGTAGATATAATGTCTCCAAATTTTAAGAGCAAAAACTATATCAGCTAACTCTAAATCATGTGTAGGATATTTTTTCTCATATCCCTTCAATTATCTAGAAGCATAGGCAATAATTTTATTATGCTTCATCAAAAAAAATCCTAGCCTCTTCTTTGATGCATCACTATACATAATAAATCCTCCAGTCCTAGAAGGTACTGTAAGGATTTGTGTAGAAACCAATTTCTCTTTAGTTCTTGAAAACTTCATTCGCAATCTTCTGACTATTCAAATTTGACTCCAATTTGAGTAAGTTGCATTATATTAGCAAAACTCCTTCCATAAATATTCTATAATTATCCAGCCAAACTTAAGAAGTAGCGAATTTCAAAAATATTTGTTAGCTTATTCTACTCCACATTTATTTTAACGTTTTGTTGGTCAATAGAAATTCCATTCTTTGATATTATATTCTTAAAAAAAGATACATTCACAAGTCAAAATTTGCATTTCTTCAATTTTGCATAAAGCTTCTTTTCTTGTCAAATCTGCTATACTTTCCTTAAATGCTCTGAATGTTCTTTTTCACTTTTTGAGTATATAAATATATCATCTATGAATATCACCACAAACTGATCAAGGAGTGGGTGGAATGCTCAATTCATTAAGTCCATGAACATAATTGATGCATTAGTCAACCTAAAAGGCATCACCAAAAATTTATAGTATTTACACCTCGTACGGAAAGTGGTCTTAGGAATATCTTCTACTTTAATCTTCAATTGATGGAAGACTTATGCATCCTGCAACTGATCAAATAGATCATCTATCCTTGGTATATGATACTTATTTCATATGGTCATCTTGTTCAATTCCCAATAGTCAATGCAAAGATGCATGCTCCCATCCTTAATCATCACATATAATACATGAGCTCCTTATAGGGAAAGGCTTTATCGAATAAAATTCTTATCTTACAATTCTTGTAATTATTCCTTTCAATTCTCTCAATTCTACTGGTGCCATACAGTAAAGAGTTTTAGAAATTAGAGCAATGTCTGAAAAAGTATCAATAGAGAATTCTGTCTCTCTATATATAGTAATCTTAGTAAGTTTTCTGTAAAGATGTCTGGGAATTCACTCACAACAACAATATCTTCTAGCTTCAACTCATCTTGTTGGATATCTCTAACTATCACCAAGTAGCCTTCACAGCCATGTCGCAATATTTATCTTGCTTGTAAAAATAGAAATCACATGAAGAGGAGTATGTTTTGAATTTCCAACAAAGGGAACTCAAGTTGGCTAGGAATGTAGAAATTAACTTTCTTCCTGTGACAGTCAGCAAAAGCATAACATCTAGATAACTAATCCATTCCTAATATAATATCAAAATCGTACGTGTCCATAATCATTAAATTAAGTAGTAACTCCCTATCCTTGATAATAACACTATAAGAGTTACAAGTGTGGTCAACAATTAAAATGCTTCTATTTAGGGTGTTTATACATAAGTCAGTGTCTATAGGCTCAATTAACATATCATGTTTCTTCAAAAATTTAGTAGATATAAAGGAATGCCTTACTCTAGAATCAAACAATATGTTTGCATATTTGGAGGATATAAGAATAGTACATGTGACCACATTATTTGAAGTTTGTGCATCTTGCAATGTCATGGTATAAACTCTTTCTAGAGCTTTAGGTTTCTGATTTCCTCCCTTGTCTCTATTTGTTCGAGTTCCTTGTAAGGACTGAGTATTCTAAAGAGCTTGTGTAGTGTTTGAATTTTTGTTTAAAGGGTATAATGCAAACTTATGCTCACGGATTCCACAATAAAAACAGGCACCTATGTTCCATCGACAGTCTTTCTCTACATGATTTTTTTTACCGCATCTTGTACATTAAAGTCCACTACCTTGAGTGTAATCTCCTAGGAATCCCTAAACTTGCAACCTTAGTAGAATTATTATTAATAGACTTAGGGTCGAATTTATAAGTTTATGTTCGCAAATCCTTGAAATTATATGTATAGTATTATTTTAATGTTAAATTTTATTATGTGAGAAAATCATAGTTATTCCTTGTTTTAACATAGAAATTCTAAGTTAGTTTTCCTTAATAATAAATTAATTCTACAAAGATTACATTATGTACATCAATATAACCTAGTTAAGAATGTGACATGTTTATGTCACATTAAAAATTGTTACATTTTATAACCTAAAGTTAATGGTTGCACCAAAATAGTACCATGCCATAATTTGAATGGCTAGGATTTAAGTACACAAAGAATTAAGTAGACAAATCAATCTGAAGGTGGAAAATAAGTTGTAGAAAAAGATGAAGACTAGTGAAGTTTTATCTTAGGGAGGTAATAACTATAAATTAGTAGAATAGAAAAGGTAAGAGATAAAGTTAGTGGATAATTCTAAAAAAAAAAAATATAGACAAAACTAATTGATAGCTTTTATCTCTAAAATAATTCAAAAGATAGGAAAAAGAAAATGATAATGGAAATGTTCTTTGGAAATCAGTGGCCATAATTCAAAGTGTAAGACATAGACAAAACTAATTAGTAGCTTTTGTCTCCAAAATAGTTCAAAAGGCATGAAAAAGATTAAAATAATGGAGACTTTCTTTGAGAGCTAGTGGTATTGGATTCCCTATAATTGAAAAAGAAGAAAGATTAGAGACAAAAGTAGTGGACAAGTAAAAAATAAAGTAAAAGATAAGGTAATGGAATAGGAAAAGAAGATATACTGACAAATTAGTAATAGTGGTGCTTGAATTATTTGATGGAATATGAAAGTATGTATTATTGGATACCTCCTATGGATGACCTATAAATTGATCCTTTATTTGGCAATTGCAAATCCATACTTAACCTTCCAATTACTTAGCTAAAACTATCTTTATTTTTCCACTTATTCTTTCTAAAACAAAAAACTCTTTCTACATCACTTTCTTCCAAATCCATAAGAACTATAATATTTTACCAGTCGAATCTAGAAATTAAGAATTATAATCAAGAAAAGATAGCACATAGTTTTGCGGTGGAGACGTAAGAAAGAATATTCAAGCTTGGAAGGTAAATATTCCCTCACTTTGCTTGTTATGTGTTTAAATAGATTCTATAAAAAAATATTAATATATTTGATCTACTTTAGATGTTATATAATTTATATTACATTTAGACGCGTTTTGTTGATTTCTTAAGCCTCTAAATATGAATACTTCATAATAATAAAGGCTAAAGAATAATAATAATAGTAAAATCAAAAATGACTAAACACAAAAGTGGAAATTTTTAAGTGAAAGACCCTAAAAATAAAATATACATAAAAATGAACCAAGCTTAATGATTTAGACTTAATTCCTTAAGAACAGATTTTTACCCATTAAAAATTCTTTCCAAAAATTAAAGATTTTTGCTTAAAAGTCGAAAGGACTAAAATGCCAAAACTTTGAGTATTTGGGTCAAAAGCGTAATGTTGACAAAATATGGGTCGAATATGTGAGAAAACTATTTTAGGTAGTTTTAAGACTATATTAAAGTGTAAAAGTAAATAGAGGAAGAATCTTTAACAAAAAGAAAAGGTATAATTCAATATTTACCATTGGAGGGCATAAATGTTAGAAATCTTAAGATTATGGACAAAAATATAAATGATAAAATTTGAAATTTTGGGATGGAAATTTGGTATAAAAATAAATAGAAAAATTTATTTTACATCTTTAATTGGGATGAGAAAAGATTTATCTAAATTTAAGACATGAAATCAATTATAGAAAATAAATAATGTATGCTCTAATAATATTTAACCTATTTATGATTTTAGATTTTAAATCTATGTAGCCATTAGTGTGTTTGACTCACTTATCATATTATAATCCTTAACTACGAATAAAGAAATTAATCAAGAATAATTCAAAAATATTTGATGAAAAGAAATATAACTAAGGAAACTTAATTGATTTAGGATGATATTAATCAAATCAACAACTAAAGTATTGATAGATTAAAAAGATCACCATGATAACGGTTAAAAAGAATTAAATTTCATCCATCTAAGTTGAAACTATAAATTAGTCAATGAATATAATATGACATTGTTTCTCAAATGTGAAGTTTTATGTTTGATCAAGACTGAGTCTTAGTTGTTTTTAGCCCACTAAGTAATTAGAAGTTTTAAAAAAAAGAAAAAAATAGTATAAGTCCATTTTAAATTACTCTAATAAATAGAGTATGCATGCGTCAGGACCAACATCGACGGACAAAACGTCAACCTAGACATACTTAATTAACGAGTGGAACTACGACAATCATATTACGAGATAAGTACAATTTCACCTATGGCATGGATGATTTGAAAATGTTTTATGTTTATAGTATGATATGTTTGAAATTATTTTATGTGTTAACTTGCCTTTATTTTATTATTGTATAGTCTATGTATAATGTATGCTTATAAAGATACATTTCCTATGCTATAAAAATGATGTATGCATACTTTACAATGTAATTATATTAAAAAAAAATACTTTAGCATATTTTAACAAAAGAAATGCTATGATAATGGAATATAAGTTTGGATTTGTTGTTGAAGCATACCCACTCATGTTAAGAGAAGACTAAATAAGAGAAAGAATTTAAAGGTGTCGTACCAACTTCCACTAGTGAGGATATCCGAAGAAAAATAAGAACGACCTTCCCTAACCGAGGATTCCTGAGGAAAAGTATGTTAAGATTATGACTGTGGGTATTTTCAGTTGGGTCGCTCTCCTAGTTCTCCATTTAGTAGTGTATACTCGGAACGTACACCAGGGCCCATAAGAAAGATAAAAACCTTTGTGATAAAGAATGAGATAAAATCATGATACAATATCTTATAATAAAGTATAAAGTAATGATTTCATAAAACAGCATAACCGGACTTTCATAAAAGATTATTTGTTTATAAGTAAAATATTTTATGAGAATTATATTGTACTTACTCTGCAAAAATTCACATTTTATGAGTATCTATGCTATAGGTATCAAAGGAAAGAAACCTCTGATTTGATTGATAGGTTAGCTAGAATTGAGGCGGGGATGAATGCGAGATACAGGTAATGGAATATCGCCATTAAAATTACTTCCGCAAATGTTCTCATTATGAGACAAATATTTTCAATTATGTAAGCTTGATGTTGTTTGAAAATATACTTATAACTTGGTATTTTATTTCATAATATATGGTTTTATTAAATTGAACTTGAAAATGTATTTCGATTGAATAGAATTTAAACAAATATTTTCTAAGGAGAGCTTGAGAAAATATTTTCTAAGGGAAAATATTTTGATTTAAATAAAAACAAAACATAAGGGATTCTGTCAAAAAGACCTAAACTGTCTAAGGAGAGCTTGGGACTTAAGTGGTCCGTATATGACCCCCTTTCTCACCTGAGAGCCCTTTATAGTTACATATTATTTAAATCACCATAAGAAAAAATTTATAAACAAATTTAAATAAAGGTTACTTAACCATCGAGAAGTATTTTACTTATTTTCAAAATTATCAAATTAAGTAAATGTTTACTTCTGAATGTAAATCTCTTAAGAAGAAATAAAAGTATGAAAAAATCAATTTTCATGAATTTTCAGTGTCTAATTTTTTTAAAAGTAAGTAAGCTAAGAATATAAGTAGTTAACAGTCCAAAAAGACGGATTGTTACATTGAGTTCCTTACTTCTTAGCTTGTCCACCTGAATTCTGACTCTTTTATAGTTCTTTCCTATATCTTTTCCTTTGGTCATTGTCTTGATCCTATTAAGCATTATTGAGTTCCCTTGTTATCAGTAAATCCTTGCTCACTACTGCTCCATAAATTTCTAACTCAAATGGCTCAACTGCCTATTTAATTCGGGATCTTAAACCCTCTTCAAATCTTCGAGTTTTGTTTTCTTCAGTTGTCACTAATACATGAACAAACTTTGACAATTTGGTAAATTCTGCCTCATACTGAGCTACTATCATGTTTCTTTGCTCTAGGTTAAGAAATTTCTTTCTTTCTAGCGACGGACATTCTTGGGAAAATATTTCTCATTAAATGCATCTGTTAAGTTCCTCCAAGTAAAAAGTTTAGTATCTTGTTCATGTTGACACTTCACCATTAGCCACTAATCATAGACACCTCCTTGTAGTATCTAAGTAACATAAGTCACCTTTTCATCATCAGTATTACCCAAGACAATGAAAACCTTCTCCATTTCAGCCAACCATTTCTCTGCCTCCAAAGGGTCAGTTGCCCCCTCAAATAATGGCGATATAAGCTTCCTTAATTCAGACATTACCATTTGGTTGCCTGTGTTGATTAACAACATTTTGTTGTTGTTGTTGTTGCTATTATAGTTGCTCTTGTAGCCGCGATTGTTGATATTATTACTGTTGAACCAGTCCAACTAAGGTTTCCATTAATGCATGAATCCCAGCTTGTTGTGATTCACCTTAAACATTCCCAGAACCATCATCAACATTTCCTTATTGTTGAACCCTTTGGTGTTGAGCTTCTTATTGTTGCCTAACTTGTTTGTTAGCCATTCAGTTTTTACAGGCTAAGTCTGCCAGAGTCCTATTGTCTGTTATTTAAGCCTTCAAACACAAAATAGATTTTCTCAACATCACTTAATATTCAAGATAATAAATAAAATAGTAGAAAAATTACAACTACCTAACTTATTACTTTAATCTTAGACAAGATCATCAGCTTAACTTTAGATAAATAAAATCAACATCTTAAGAAAGTTTTAAAGGATCATAACTTAAAATAAAATCGTAGCCTAATATCTGATACTACTTTAATTATCACTCTCCAATACCAAGGATATGGCAACTACCACATACCCATAAGGATAAATCTAATAGATATGAAAATTTTCAAATTCAAATATTATTAATTTCCAAAGTATCTCATCATAGTAACACTATAACGATCTAAACCATTAATAACTATTTGCTAAATCCATAATAAAAAAAGAAATTAAAACCATAACAGTAATCTAGTATACTTAAAATAACTAACAATGTCTCGAAAATAGAAATTAAATAACTTAATAACTCTAAATAGTAAATCTGAGTCCTCAAACAGTCTTCCTCCTTCAAAATATGAGTCCCACTTACTGATTATTCTTCAAATTTGAAAAAGATTAAAGAATAAAAAGGGTAAGGTCGACAACCTAGTAAGTAACCAATAATATCTACTAGTTGGACGAAGCGTATATAATTTGAAACGTTTAGTAAGTATTTTACAAAATAACTTTAACTTTAAAATCAATACTTTTTAAAATAAGGAAATGAAAATAATTAAAAACCAATTTAACAATATAGAGAGTTTCAAAATCTACTATATTAAACTTATTTAATAATCAATCACTTTCAAATTCTACTCTACAATTTTGGTGGCTATAGCAATACTTAACCCCTGTAAATAAGTCCAAATCAGTCACAAATAATTCCTGTAGTAAGGTCTAAATCTACTACAGATAATTCCTATAGCTGGGTACGAATCTATTATATTTTACCCTACAACTAAATCAATATTATACACCTATAATCTTTGTAGATTAGGTCCACATGTATAGTCACTGAAGAGTGTTTTAATACCTTCAATTATAGAATAATTAACCAATACTTCTCATATTTGTCAATAAGGTTTCAAATCATTTAATAATAGCAACAAACATAAGTGTGATCTATATTTTATTTGAAAGGTAGTTATCTCCTATCAAAATCGTTTTTATTTATTAATAAATTGCTTGAAAATAAGTTTTAGATTTTAAAACATGAAGTTGTTTAGTTTTTTTTTTAAAGAAAGCAAAAGACATTAACTTAAGTAAAACAAAAGTCACTAGAAAAGATGAAAGCTTACTTACCTATTTGCTAGCCTAACTAATCCGGCAACAATTTGCTAGCTACCATAAGTACCTATAATTATAGTAAGAATCATACATGAATATTAAACACTTAATTGGTATCTTAAATTATGCCTAGCACAATGTTTAACTTGCTGCCCATACACACTCGATACATTCACTACACTATTTTGCATAACCTTGATATCAAAAATTCATAACAATTCTAAATTAATTCTAAAATTTATGAAATTTGGAAGACAATTTCTATAATTGATGGGGGTCTTAAAAATACCAAGATAATGGTTGTAAGATCCATAGGTGGGCCTCAGGAAGCCGAGCAATCTACTACTACGTTTTGCTCTAAATACCAAGAGTTACAAATTTTTTTCCAGATTCGCAGTGCTCTCTTTGAAAAGCTATATCACTCTAGTTATAAGTCTATTTTTTGATAAATTATATACCTTTTGGAAAGCTTATTCGAAAAGCTTTCCAACTATACCAAATATGACCCTGCTAGACAATCAGAAGTCCCTGAAAATCTAGTTGCAAGCTCTGCTGTATTTTACTATCTTAGACCAAAACTCAAAGATCTATAACTTTTAAGCTAGACATCCAAATCATGTAATTTTGGTTTTATTTCAAGCTTTATAGCGAGAGTAATCACTCAAAGTGTAAATCAACCTTAGAATCGTGATTGAAACAAAATGATGCTTATAGAATTCTAAACCCTAAATGATAGATTAATCCCAAGAATCCCAAATAATAGATTAATAATTAATGGGGAGGAGTTTTTTACCTTAGATAATTGAAAATTAATTTTTTTGTAATCCATCCTCTTTTTCTAAACTCTCAGCCGTTCTTCTCTTTCTTTGTAGAGCATTTATTTAATTTTTCTTCTTTGAGACATGATATGTATAGGATTTCTTAGTCTTTAAAATTACTTAATTGTCCTTATGTAATTAACTAAACTCTTGGTTTTTTTTTTTATTTTGCCTTTTATTTTTTTTAAGGTATACGGGTTATTACAAAATCGCTGTGACCATAGGTCATTAATTTCTTAGACTGAATCACGTAAGTTCACTTATTTTTTCATACCAGGGATTTAGTAATCATCCTGTGTTGAAAAAACTTTCGGTCAACAAGTACTGCTACCTCCATTCAATACTTGTTAGTAATTAACTTTAATTCTTCTCTACAAGGAGATGATAATGTATTACTGATCAGCAAGAAAATGGTAACCGCTGCAGGGGTGCCTCCCTAATATTACCGAAAATTAATAAAAGTTGCAACGACCACGAACAACTACGGCTGTTGACAACCCTCGAGTAAACGAATGTTGACAACTATAAAGACACGTCGTTTGATGTATAATTTTTCTGTATAAAGTGTCGTTTCTTATATAATGTTTCTTACGTATAAACGGCATGTCGTGTGATTTACCGTTTTTCAGTGCTCTTTAAAAAACGTCCCCTCCGATATCCTTTTGCATTATTTTTCTCGATTGGTTCTATGAATTACTCTTTTCCTTTCTTTGCTATCCAACAAAATAAAAGAGATAACTTTAACAACGGGTAGTATATTACACCGATCCGATAAATTATTCAATACTAGTATATAATACAATGTACTGTCATAACACAACTTAATACACCATACCTAATTCATGATCCTAATTTAAAACATATAGTAATAAGAAATATAGTACAAGATTTTCTTGCTAAGAAGCAAGAAGAAATTCAGTTCACGAACACCTCACACTACAAAATTCACAACGCCAAACCAGCTGCTTAATTTGATTTTCTTTCATATTTTACACACACAAGTACCAAGCAACATACAAGATCATGACAAGGCCATTGGATATTATTAATATTAAGTGTGTGTGTGTGTGCCTATATATATATATATCACACACCACAAAAGGTTCTAATAGCACATGGTGAGTATTGCAGCCCCGGTTCTTCGTCCACAAAATAGCGCTTCATGAAGTTCAAATGGTTGATTGGCTTATATCGCAAGGGATATTCGTCATCCACCATCTCCTCAGGAATATCCATAATTCCTTCGATGTATGTGAATAGCGAAATCGCATACCTGTCTTTACCTTCTTTCATAACCACTCGATGCTCACAAGGAATTACCCTATCATTACTCCAAGCCTAATTCAACACAAGAAAAGAAGGAAAAAATAAATCCTTAGTCTTTTTTCTTAATGAACAAAATTTGTTCGTTCTTTTATTTTCTAATGAAATGAAAAATGGTTTACATGTATGTACCATGAATGCGTCGCCTGCGAAGACCACAAAAGAAGTAGGAGAAGGTTTTGCATCAATAAGCCATTGACCATCCTTTGAATATTTGATTTCCAAACCTTCAACTTCATGCTGATGCACAATAGTAATGAAGGTCTTATCCGTATGAATTCGTAACCCCAAATTGGCTTCGTCCTCCTTTGGCTTTCTATATTTGGCAAATTTGATACGAGGAAAGGTAGACTTCATTATAGAGTCATGCAACCTCTCTACCCCAAAGCCCTCAAAGATCATTCTTGTTGCCGTTTCATACAATTCCACAATCAGCTCCGAGAAGGAAAGAACACTCTCACTAATAATAATAATTCACAAACAAAAAATAATAAGTCAGATAAATTAATCTAATTATATATATATATATATTAGTAACTTAAAAAAAAAAGAAGTGTTACATATACATGTATTATTTGTTAAATTAATATGTATATACCGGAAACTCTCATTTCCTTGGGGCCACATAACGTTAGTAAAATGTTCAACTTCTTCAGGGTTTGAGGGATAATCAATCCCCAAAGACTCAAAGAGAGGATTATAGACCCAATTGGGGGTATAGGGTAAGCCAGGCCTATCAGTGGTTTTCCTCATAAGAGTTTCAGTTGGGAGATCGAATAAATCTTTGGTGGCAGCAAAAACTGAGTTGTGAACTTCGACGGGAACTTTGTCATAAACAGCTTCAAAACAGCCGTACTCTTCGAAAGCGTGGCGGACTTGTTTGCAAGCCAAAGCCCATGAATCTGTTCCAGGATTTAATGTTTCCTTGTTGAAATAGACAACAGGAATCTTAGGCTCTGTTAGAGAACCCATATCAATTAATCCTATGAGTATTTTTTGAGTGTTTTTGTTTTTGTTGTTTGTTTTTTTTGTTTTTTGGGACTAAGCAAAGTAATAAAGTTTGGGTTAATGAACTAATGTAATTTGCGTTGTACTTATAGTGTCGCTTTAATACAGTGTCATAGGGACAATTTCAGCGGCATTTTGGCATAGTTATTATTAATTACAGTAAAAGCAAATGGGTTTAATTAAGTCCAATTATTGATGAAGTGCACGCGGTTCTTCTAGTACAACAATAGGATTAGATAATCTGTCGTGAAATTTGACTCGATGTGATATATGTGTAAGTAGCAAGTTAAATAAATGGAAATCAGAATAAAATAGACGGGTGTTAGGACAGCCATTTGTTTAAACAATTATTTACATGCATCATCAAATTTAAACTTTCCATACAATTTTTTTCGAGAAAAATGTCTATCTGTTCTTAATTTAATTCCTTTTATATGAATTTCAATATGTCATCGTGAGTATAGGACCACAAATATTTATTTAATTTTATAAAAGGACAACTATATATTGATTATTTCTTTAAACAATTATTTAGATCCATGACTTTTTTTCTTTTTTGTTTTTTTAGAGTACTTACATACATGACTATAAACTTATAATACTTTCTGCATGAATTTAATCTAATTGTAATCTCCATCAAGTGCTACTTAAGGACCAATATTAATTAAAAGATAGGCAATTTAATCTTTGTTTTTTGGCTCGATAATAAAAACTCTCTTTTAGTTGTGTACTTTACAATACAGATCAAGATCTCCTGTCATAAAAAAAATAAATAGTTGAAATTAGTTCAATCACTCTTTATTTTAATGGTTTTAAATGATGTGTCAAAATTAAGTGGTATGATTTTGGGGCAAATGTTCTTCATTCCTGTAAAGTATACAGTTGGGATATTATTATTTTTATACATTATATTTTGACAATTTGTTCAAATTATACCGTATATTTTGATTATTATCAATATTGACATTTAGGTTTGAAATATGTTATAAAAATATGTTATAAATTTATATTCTGACACCAATTTAGAACAGTTAATTTACCAAAATACCGTTTAAAAAAGTAAAAAAAAGCTATATAAAATCTGATCTAAGAATAAGTTGTTAAATCATCTTGGTAAATTAATTGCTCTAAATTAGTGTCAGTGTATAAATTTGAAACAGATTTTAAATCTTAGGATCAATGTTGTTAATAACTAAAATACAAAGTATAAATTGAACAAATTGTCAGAATACATGATATAAAAAAGTGATACTATCCTATACAGTTATTACAATTCATTCATTATATCAGCGAGAGGTTGCATGAATCGTTATTGAATAATGATCTTATCTTCTCAATAGGTTTTCAATTTTTTCATTTGGAATTTACCAGTTGTACGTTCAAATAAAATGAAATGTTGTTATTACTTTTAGCTAAACTATTTGCTGTTGAAAAAGAAGAAAAGTCTTTCACAATAATAGAACTAATGAAAAAAAAATCCTCCAAATAGAGAAACCTCATTCTTTAATTCTAAATTAAACAAGCAACTGAAGATTAGTTCATGATGCATGAGTTACTGTCATTCACTAGGCTTAAGATTTCTTAGTTTGTATTACTAAAAGTGTCACGACCTGAGGCCGGGGTCAATAGCAGAATGGATATTTCATAAATTATAAATATCAAAAAGAACTAAATAAAAAGACTCAATTCATTCAAAATTTTACATCGAGGTCTTTATCTTTTAAAAACTGGCCTTAACAAAATTTTTTATTGAAAATAAAATTCCACAGTTATGCGTCACTCATTGAACATAGACCGTAATTAAAACAATTGTTTATTAGTCGTACATCACAGAATATCTCACACTCAAACATAGACATAAGTAATACAAACCGTGTCCAGATTTTATATTCTAATTATAAAGTTTAATGAAATCCAAATTCTTATTGAAATTTAAATATTTCACAAGTCTCGTAGGAATTTACCAAATTATAAATAACTAGTTATTCTACAAATGCCTTGATCTAACTCTTCTGATCCAAATTACACTGAGTGCCACTTGAGGAGAAGAAAGGCGGTGAGCTAATGCCCAGTAAAGAATCGATTTCAAGTTCTTATATATATATAATATGCTCTTGTTGAAGGTCCTCACAAAACTTAAGCGGAAATCATAGTCCAACAGTTGAAACATTCCAAACTATTGTAAAACATTCATCAAAACCAGTACATATCTACTCAAGCTGTCATACAACCATGTATGCAATTATGATGTCCGAAGTATCCTGATGGATCACTCGTAAGTCCGAGCCACCTAAAGAGGCGCCGTAAGTCCGATCACCCAATGTGGGGTATTGTAAGTTCGATCACTCGATGTGGGACATCGTAAGTCCGATCACCCAATGTAGAGCATCGTAAATGTACAAATGTATGCAAATGTTTTATAAATGACAGAATAAGGATATGAACCATTTTCACAAAATCTCAAAATAACCATGCAGTATTCTTTAATTAAATCACTTCCAATTCTCCAAACTGAGTTCTCAAACTATTTTGGATTTTCTAAAAATTTCGGCATTACAACATCTATTTTCTATCAAAACCCAAAATTCCAATTTCCTGCAGAAATCAATCCAAAACAGTATATATAACACGCCAACCAGTGTGACGTGTCTCCCAAACAGTTTATATATCAAATCAGGCCAAAAAAGGACATAAATACAATTTTTATAAATTATTTCACGAAATTTTATATTTATTGAAAATATATAAAATTCATAAATTAAATTGATTTTAAAATCAAGTAATCGAATCCCTACCTCAATCAAGCGTCCAACTAGTGTTACAAGGCTATGGAGAATGTTTGGCGTCATTTAGGTATCGTTTGGAAGAGCGGAAGTCGTTTTCGAAACTTTGGTTCCTTGGTTTGAAAACTTAATTTTCAAACGGAGCTTCAATTCATGAAACGGACTTTACAACTGAATTCAGAGCACCCAAAAACTCTAAGTTAGACATATAATTTGCCAAATTTGGATGCAGACCCCACAACACGCAAATTGAGACAAATCTGAGCCGTCTGATCTTATTTTTCGGGCCCGTTTCAGAACATAGTCAATATATATCTCATTTTTCATCATTTTCAACGTAGATTCCAAAAATGATACTAGTTTTAAAATCTAACGGTCCGATCGAAAAGTCAATTTCAAAACTATTTTCACACAAAACTATCTAACGAAATTAAAATCAAATAGAGCAAAATTGAGGCACGAGATACTTACCATCAGATTACTCTTGAGGAGACAAGTCCACGGTGACTAGTTTCGCAACGAACGGTGGCTGGAATCTGCTCTGGCGAGGAAAAGAAACCGAGGCATTTTCTTTGTTTTTCTGGTGATCGGCGGCTCCGACGGGGCTGGTTCTGGCGATGGGAGCTTCGTTCGGCAGCTAGATGTCGACGCTGGTCAGTGGCACAGGGCAACGATGGCTGGAGGTGGCTCAACGGAACTTCATTGGAAATCGAGTGTTGTGTTTGCTCTGGGGACCAAATCGCAAAAGAAAGAGAAAATGGAGGGATTTATGGACAATTTTCATAACTGTAGTACCACGTGTCAACTTCTGGTTAATTGGGCACTGTTGTGCTTATTTGCACTTGTACTCAGTTTTCTAAAAATCTTCTCAAAAATACCCTTGAATAATTACATTTTGACACCAATTTTCAAACTTTTCTTATATTTTTGCCCAAATGAACATAGACCCATATCCGTCCAAATTCTTTTTTTTGGGTCAAAAGACCAATTTGCCCTTAAAATTTTTATGGAATTTCACAAAAAGTTTGGTCTGTTTAAGACCTTGAAGTAGATTTGATATAGCAGAAGCATCTTATGGTACATATCCTTCCGAAACTTGAAAGCAACCAATTATAATCTGTTGAGTTGCCCAATACTAGAAAATAGGATATAAACGACCGTTGATTCACAAGAGTCGACTAATTCTGGTAGAGAAGGTTAGGCCGACTTTGCCAAATGGACCGTCGGCCTTTCCTTCTGGGCGGTTGACAGGAAACAATAGCTTCAGATCCTTTGATCGTAATTTAAAAAAAAAACATAACTCTTGGCCGGTTATATCATACTCCCCAAGATGGAAAATATTTGACCCTTGAAAATCTGGACTATCTTCATCTGACGGATCTCTTTAAAGTAGAACTAAGCACTGGACATTTTGAGGGTCTGCCATTTGAATTTGTGATGGTAGCTTCAAAAACTATTTAGTAAATCTATGAGTTGTAAGCAATTCAACTTATGTTACCTTCTTTTTTTTTTTTTAATGATTATGGTAAACAACAATTGAATATTTATTTCTTAACCCATCATGAATCCATAAAAGTAGCAAAGAGAATCTTCAATTGTTTTTGAAACCTAAATAAAACATCCTTTGCTTAGCCATGCATTTTGTGAACTTGAAGAATGAATTACCACAAGGGATTGGAAAGATCCCCTATGTAAAAATGGAGTACCTAGCTATCAGACTTAACAACAGCACTTGAATCCAAATTGATCGGGTACTGGATGTCTTGTAAAGGCTATAGGCCATCTGAAAACTCTGTAGAAAACACGCCACTAAATTCCTCAATAAATGCATTTGCCTCGTCTGGAATAGCCACCGCAGAACTAGCCTCTTTTTTTAGCAATATGCACACACGCCCTGAATTCTCTATTTCTTCCAACTTTTTTTTTTCCTCCACAAGAGCAAGAAAAGATCGACCACTACCACTATGGGAATTCACTTGAAAACATTTTAGATTGTTAAGAATTACTAAACGATAATTGACAAAAAATAGATGAAAAACAAGAACACACAGATTTAAGTGGAAAACCCTAATCAGGAAAAACCACTGGCAGAGGAGGAAATTTCACTATGTCGAAAATAAAGTACAGAAAATATGTTTTACACGACCGAGCCTAAGATATATATAATCTCAAAAATCCTAAAATACATATGTGTACGGACGAAAACTGTACGGACAAAACGGCCCAATCCCTCTGCTTCCACCACAGATCTCAAAATTTCTCCCAATTATAAGAATGCTACATATGTCGCACCACGAAGTTTTTAGGCCAGCGCAAATAGAATTCGAGTCACAAACTCTAACAATCTCCACCTTGACACGAATTCTAATTAACGAATAACTCTAATTTTTGACAAAAAACGTATTCTCCACCTCTTCCACAAAGAAGGCAAAACTCAGTAAGTAACACCAACCAAGTCTAAGCAATGCTTAAACTTGTCTCCAGGAAGTGTCTTAGTCATCATATCAGTAGAATTATCATGAGTACTAACTTTGCTCATAATTATATCACCTCGAGCAATAATATCACGAACAAAATGATACCGCACATCAATGTGCTTGGTCCTCTCATGAAGCATCTGATCTTTTGTGAGAAAAATAGCACTCTGACTGTCACAAAAGATTGTGGTCAATTGTAAGTCTTCACTGAGTTCACTAAATAGTCTCTTCAACCAAATAGCTTCCTTACACGCTTTAGTAATAGCCATGTATTCAGCCTTAGTAGTAGACAATGCAACTGTAGTCTGTAAAGTAGCTTTCCAACTGATAGCACAATCACCAATGGTGAAAATATATCCAGTGAGAGATCTTCTTTTATCAAGGTCTCCAGCAAAATCAGAATCAACATATCCAATGACTCCACTTCTAGTTCTCCCAAATTGCAAACAAGCATCAGTAGAGCCATGTAAGTATCTAAAAATCCACTGAACTGCTTTCCAATGTTCTTTACCAGGATTCGCCATGTATCTACTAACAGCGCTGACTGCATATGACAAATCTGGACGAGAACAAATCATAGCATACATGAGAGATCCCACAACACTAGAATATAGAACTCGAGACATATAATCAATCTCATCATCTGATTTTGGAGATAAAATAGATGAAAGTCTGAAATGAGCCGCTAATAGAGTACTAACAGGTTTAGCATTCTGCATATTAAATCTGTATAGAACTTTCTCAATATACCCTTTTTGACTTAGGTACAATTTACCTGTCTTTCTATTTCTCAGAATCTCCATTCCAAGTATCTTCTTTGCTGTTCCTAAATCTTTCATCTCAAACTCCTTACTAAGCTGGTTTTTGACCTTTCTAATCTCTTCTTTATCCTTGGCTGCTATCAATATGTCATCGACGTATAAGAGTAGATATATAAAAGTCCCGTCAGCACTCTTCTTAAAGTAGACACAACTGTCATCGCTACTTCTCTTGAACTCATGAGTGGTCATAAATGAATCAAACCTCTTATACCACTATCTGGGTGACTGTTTCAGGCCATACAGAGACTTTTTCAATAAGCACACATACTCTTCCTTTCCTGAGTCTACAAAACCCTCTGGCTGTTCCATGTAGATGTTTTCTTCAAGTTCTCCATGTAAGAATGCCGTCTTCACATCTAACTGCTCAAGCTCAAGATCATGCATAGCCACAATACCAAGTAAAGCTCGAATTAAACTATGCTTTACAACTGGAGAAAACACATCTGTAAAGTTTACGCCTGGAACTTGACTGTAGCCCTTTGCAACTAGTCTCGCCTTATACCTAGATTCTTCAATTCCTGGTGTTCCTTCTTTCCTTTTGTAGACCCATTTGCAGCGAACAACTTTCTTATCTCTAGGTAGTTTCACCAAGTCCCATGTGTCATTCTTATGAAGTGATTCCATCTCCTCTTGCATGGCAATCATCCATTTCCCAGAGTCATTATAACTAACTGCCTCTGCATAGGTAGAAGGTTCTTCACTAGAATCTATACCTTCAGCCACATTCAAAGTATAGGCAACTAGATCGGCCTCAGCATACCTTTGTGGAGGTCTAATGTCTCTTTTAGGCTTGTCTTTAGCAATAGAATATTGTGGTGACGCTGGTGGTGGCGATAGTGGTGTAGAGGAAACTGACTGAGATATAGATGATGGTGTAGATTCTAACCCAATCTCAAGCTCCACCTGAGTTTTTGATTTCTGCTGATGTTTACTACTAGAATCTCTAAGAGACAAATCACGAAGTATAGCAGATTCATCAAAAATAATATCTCTACTCATTATAATCTTCCGAGTTTCTGGATACCATAACTTATATCCTTTAACACCAGCCTTATAGCCTAGAAAGATGCACTTCATAGATCTTGGTTCTAACTTTCCATTATCAATATGAGCATATGCAGGATACCCTAATATCTTTAAATCAGAATAATTAGCAGGAGTACCAGACCATACCTCTTCTGGAGTCTTTTTCTCAATAGCAGTTGAGGGAGATGGATTAATCAGAAAACAGTCTGTAGAGGCAGCTTCTGCCCAAAAAGACTTAGATAAACGAGCATGAGAGCATGCAACATACTTTCTCCATCAAAGTCCTATTCATATGCTCTGCCATACTGTTTTGTTGCGGAGTACAGCGAACTGTTAAATGCCTCACGATTCCTTCTGATTTGCAAAAAACATTAAACTCATCAGAACAAAACTCTAAGCCATTATCAGTGCAGAGATGTTTGATCTGCTTCCCTGTCTGCTTCTCGATCATAGTCTTCCACTCCTTAAATGTAGGTAACACATCATTCTTATGCTTTAGGAAAAACACCCAAAGCTTTCTGGAGAAATCATCGATAATCGTCAGCAAATATCTAGCACCTCCATTAAAAGGTACCCTAGATGGTCCCCAGAGATCAGAATGTATATAATCAAGTGTTCCCTTTGTGTTGTGGAAAGCTTTTGTAAATCTGACTCTCTTCTGCTTCTCAAAAATGCAATGCTCACAAAACGTCAGTTTACTAGTACTCTGCCCATCAAGAAGTCCTCTTTTACTCAATTCAGCCATGCCATTCTCACTCATATGCCCAAGACGCATATGCCAAAGTCTAGTAACTTCGTCATCTGACAACAGAGTAGAGATAGCTGCTTCACTGGTAACTGTAGAACCCAACAAGACATATAATTCGGCAGATCTTTTCTGGCCCTTCATCACGACAAGAGCTCCTCTGGAAACCTTCAGAACTCCACCTTCACTAGTGTACTTATACCCTTTTGAATCAAGAGTACTCAAAGAGATCAGATTTCTCTTTAAATCTGGAACATGTCTCACACCACTGAGAGTCCTGACAACTCCATCAAATATCTTAATTTTGACTGTTCCAACACCAGTAACTTTACAAGGCGTATTATTTCCCATCAACACAGCACCTTTGGCTACTGTTTCATATGTCGAAAACCAGTCCCTATTAGGACACATATGAAACGTGCAACCAGAATTGAGAATCCAGTCATCACATGGTTTGGAGTCGCCATCAGAAACAACTAAGAGTTCTCCATCACTGATATCATCTTCAGCAACACTGGCTTCACCAGTATTTTCAGTTTGTTTTCCCTTGTGATTAGGAGCAGCCTTCTTATTCTTGTTCAGAAGCTTGTAGCATTCAGATTTGATGTGGCCCTTTTTCTTGCAATAATTGCAAGTTTTACTTTTATTTCTAGATTTCGATCTGCCTCTATTATCACTCCCAAAATTCCTCTCCTTCGTTCTACCTTTAGCAACAAGACCTTCTGCCTGAGTCTCAGTCCCTGTAACAATCTGATCCATCTTCTCTTTAGAGAGCAGAGAATCATAAGCCACACTCAGAGTAAGGGATTCACGACTATATAAAATAGTGTCTCTAAAAAGCGTATATGAAGGGGGCAATGAACACAATAAAATCAACGCTAAATCCTCAGACTCATATTTAACCTCCAAATTCCAAATCAGAAACAATTTCCTTAAAGACGTTTATGTGCTCTTCTAGAGACATACCTTCTGCCATACGATAAGAATACAGTCGCTGCTTCTGATGCAGCTTATTGGTTAGACTTTTCATCATGCACAGCTGCTCTAATTTCAACCACAAAGACGCGACAGTTTTCTCATTCAGAACGTCTTGTAATATCTGATTCGATAGATGCAGTTGAATCTGAGATAAGGCTTTTCGATCCCTTCGCTGCTTTTCCTCCATTGATAACAATGAAGGCATCGCATTAATCCCTAACAGTGCGTCATCTAAATCTAACTGCGCAAGGACCGCCCGCATCTTAACCTGCCATAACAAAAATCTGGTATTGCGATCCAAAAGTGGAATATCATACTTCATGGTTGCCATTATCGTAATCAAACCTGGATTAAAGCTCTGATACCAGTTTGTTAAGAATTACTAAACGATAATTGACAAAAAATAGATGAAAAATAAGAACACACAGATTTAAGTGGAAAACCCTAATCGGGAAAAACCACTGGCAGAGGAGGAAATTTTACTATGTCGAAAATAAAGTACAGAAGATATATTTTACACGACCGAGCCTAAGATATATATAATCTCAAAAACCCTAAAATACATATGTATACGGACGAAAACTGTACGGACAAAATGGTCCAATAAAACACCCCCAACGAGATCAGTGGTGGGCTTCGAGATTGGGCCTATCGGCCCAATCCCTCCGCTTCCACCACAGATCTCAAAATTTCTCCCAATTACAAGAATGCCACATATGTCGCACCACGAAGTTTTTAGGCCAGCGCAAACAGAATTTGAGTCACGAACTCTAACATAGATTTATTGTAGCAATCACTACAATTTAATTATGTACTAAATTGTTGCAAGTATAGAAGTGATGAACATCAAGCAAGGTCATCCTATAGCTCTAAAGATTACTAAACAACATATTAGGCAGTTGGCTGCATATATCTTCAATTTGACTCTTGGAATTTCTATTAACATGTTGCTCTGAACTAAAATCTAGTCCCACACTAATTCTAAAATTATATTCCATTTTGATCTCTTTTATCGTTGTTGTAAATAATAAATTCAAATATGGGTGAAGTAGAAGAAAAAGGTCCTCATTAGCAAGTTTTTCCTCACTATTTGAGTTTTTCCTCACTATTTTCAACCATGCTGCTATTTAGATCCTGTGCTAGAAGTTTTGAAACATCAAATTCATCCTCACTATCAAACTCCTCCAAGTTTTCTAGTTGGAAAAGTTGAGAAAATTCCAAATAATCAACTTCTATCAATTCATTTGAGCAATCATCAAAGGGAATGGAATGGTTTCCTTTATTAGTAGCTGTATGATTTTCAAATGCTCGAGTAAAACAATCACTAACTTCCATTGTTGTTGTGTCTTGATAAAGCGGCGACAATGGGAATGGGCCTCAATTTTGTTTTATGTCAATAAGATTTCTGAACTAATTTTCTCATAATTCATTTGTCTATCTGTTGGACTAACTCAAGGGAAATAAAACTGATCAAATAGCTTTGACCTTATTTTTCTCCAGTTCTTAACTTTATGCTTTCCCTCTTGAATTCTCATAAGCAGGATACCATAGAAACTTTAAATTTTCTAGCAACTAAGAAAATTTCTTTTCAAGGCTCTACGTGTGACAATTCATATAAAAAAAAGGATTTATTTATATTTTATAAATAATATAAGTATAAAAGAAAAGACAAAAGATCCCTTAGTTATTAGATATTATTTGGGGACATATTGGTAATTCTGTTTGAGACTTTTTAGAAAACCCTAAGGGTCTAGCGATCTGTTCAGTTTTACACATACTTTTATGGGAAAAGGTAGAGAGATAGCTTAATGTGTTAAAGAAGATAAAGACAGCTCTACTATTAGAAAAAGAAGAATAAGAAAGTTATTATCACGAATTATTGAGATTCAGTCGTAAGGTAATACTCTTAACTAATTAAATTTCGTGTTTTAGTTAGGTTTTTGGATCGAAATTGAATATCTAGAATCAGGGTTTTAAACTGGTCATTAATGATTTGTAAACTAGGAGATAATTTTGATATAAAATAAAACTTATTGATATTAGGATATAGAGGAGACTAAAATTACATGCTTTCGATTTGTAGATTGAAAGTTATAGATTTTTATGCTTTGGCTATAATAGAAAAATGTAGTAGAGAATACGACTGGATTTTAAGGAAATTATACCAGTCTAATTAGGTCATATTTTGGTATAATTAGAAACATTATTTAATAATCTTTCTAAAAGCATATAATTTATCAAAAATAGGCTTATAGTTATAGAGTTATAGCCTATTAAAGTAAGTACTATGATTCTAGAAAAAATTTACAACTTTCAACGCTTTGTACTAAATGTGGCAACTACTTGCTTTACCATGTGGGGCCTACCTATAGACCCCATAGCCACATTCTTTGTACTTTAAGGATCCTCGTCATTGACAAAACTTGTCCCCTATGTTCGGTAATTTTTGGAGATAGGTTAGAATTATTACAATTCATAGGAAATAGAGATTACTCGAAAAAAGTAGAAGATGTATGTGCAGCAAATAGTTATTTCTTTTAGTGTAATTAGAGTGTGTTTTCAGTTATTTGATACTTATATATCGTTTATATGATATACATTCCTAAAAAAATGTAATGATTATTTTAGTCATATAGGCAAGCAAACTAGGTAAGTAACCTTTAATCTTTTCTAACAGTACTTTTCCTCGTCTATAAATTTAATGTTTTATTATTTCTAATAAACTCATATTTACAAAGTATTTTCTAAAATAATATGATTTTAACTGAAAATATACTTTTCGTAAAATGTGTTTATTTATTGGACGAACATTATTTTACTGAAACAATCATTTTTCTGAAAAGTGCTATGAGTCTATTTGATAATTATTTTGTACCAAAATATGAATTAAGTATATGAAATTATTATTGAATGTTGTTACGTGAAAAGTGTTTGAAAACGATTATAATGATGTAATGAGAAAAGTGAAATTGTTCATAACTGTATTGGTATATGAATATGATTTGAAAATCCCTTCAGTGACTATGCAATATCAATCCATTCCGCAGGAGTTATAAGTGGACGGTACGTGTTGAATGTGGACCAAGCAATGATGGTTAAATATGGTAAATATGGATCTAGCTATAAGGGTCATATATAGTAAATATGGAGTTGGTTACATGGGTTAAGTGTATTAGTAGTCTGATCTACAAAGTGATTCATAGAGTGCTTAACATGTTTTAGGATGCTGTGACCTATACCGACCGAGCATGCAGGGAGGAAGGCAACATTTACCACGTCGTTGCCTAGAAAAATGATATAGTACATGGTACATACTATGTCATTTTATAGAAGAATGACATGGTATCCCCCCAAAAGTGATATGGTAGAATCCGAATAACTGATAATTTATCAGATATTTTGGCTTACCATGTCACTT
The DNA here is from genome assembly GCA_002914805.1 of Parasponia andersonii. Lineage (NCBI taxonomy): Eukaryota > Viridiplantae > Streptophyta > Magnoliopsida > Rosales > Cannabaceae > Trema > Trema andersonii. The sequence goes on from JXTB01000080.1 coordinate 475,910, forward strand.
TCTATATAAATGATGTAGTAGGACAGTATACCACATCACTTTCAAAGCAATGTAATATGACATAGGGCTACCACGTTACCTGTTTCTATGTCGCTTATAGAGTGACGTAGTTTATCTATCACGTCGCCTTATAAGTGACGTGGAAAATATTTTTTGTAGTAGTGATTATTGATTATGGCTTCTAATATGGAATATTTATTTTCAATAATTAGAGATTTAGAAGAATTATTGAGTTGTACATAATTTTGTAGTATTTATATTAGGGTTTAATTATTCTTTATATATGTGGATTATAGACAGATGGTTTGCATATTTATAAAGTTTTGCATTATAGGTATGCGACATATATCCTCGGGATGAGGCGTGACATGGATTGTTGTCGTCACTTATCTGTACTGTGGCTTATAGGCCCTATAGCCTTTGACAATTTTTCTTCGCATTCTCAGTACTACTTGAACCTAAGACCTCCACTTTAAGAAAGATGTAGAAGCTTAACTGGTACTAATTAACCTATTAGTCGAATATTTTTGACCCCAATCGAATATGGTAGGCTACTTTCCTGGTACCGCCTTTTTCACTTTTGGCTTGAAATTTTCGACCGGATTTAAGTTTGGGATAATTTTGAAATTTCAAAATTTTCATTAAATGATATGAAAATAAAAATCCTAATTTTGTAAATAATTTTTAAGTTATCTAGTTTTTTACCATATATATTAAAAAATAATCAAAATTAATAACGCCCCTAAAAATAAAAATCATGGCCTTAGATTTTAGATTGTGATTATATATGTCATTCGATTTATGTCTTTAGTTACAAGAGTAAAATACGAATAACAAAGAAACATTAATCCTACGTTAAATAAACAACTTATTATACGTAGCAAACGATACTTAGGACGAGCACGAGTCCACACGTTAAAATATCCTTATACAATCATCAAAATAAAGCATCACAGTTTTAGACTTGACGAGAATCAAGCCGCTGATACAGCTGGTATTTGTAGTGCCAAAGAAATTACACACAGACATAATATATTACATATCTCGCGCCTTCGAATAATTGCACAACCAAGAAACAAAACAAATGCATGCT
>JXTB01000080.1:489187-510609 GCA_002914805.1 Parasponia andersonii
ATTAACAGTAATTTTGATGTAACCACCACTAAAGGTTTAAAATCTTTGAAACTTTTCTCGACTATTGTACCAGAACTATCGAAAAAAGTTAAAATTAACTATTAACAATAGTTCTACTTCAACAGTCATTAATAATTTGCTGTTAAAAACACTTTTTTTGTTGTGTTTAAAACTAAAACTAAATAAAAGCAAGGAAAATAAATAAAGTATTACATGCAGCACCAATTTGTTAGGTACAACATGTGGTTAAAATAAGGTAATTACTTTTATTATAATAATAAGTAATTATAATAGTAGCCAAAGACTTATATACACTCTTGATAAGAACACAATAATTTAATTAACACTCACAATTTCGGAGACTAACACAACCCTATAATTTACTTTACTCTCACAAACTCATACTTTCTTCACAATTCACTCATACTTTCTTCACAATTCACTCATACATTTTACACTTTCACATATTTTATTTTCTCAAATATAATATGTATACATATAGGTTACCAATCCAATAGATATTTTTTTTATATATATAAAGCAATTTTTTTTCTAGTCATTGGATCATCATTTAATAGTGATTTTATGACTACAATGATATACATAAAAAGACATATGTAACCTCCTAGAAATCTCTAGACTTGCAACCTTAGTAGAATTATTATTAATAGACTTAGTGATGAATTTTAATAAGTTTATATTCGTAAATACTTGAAATTATGTGTGCAGTATGATTTTAATATTAAATTTTATTATGTGAGAAAACTATAGTTATTCCTTGTTTAACTTAGAAATTCAAAATTAGTTTTCCTTAATAATAAATCAATTCTACAAAGATTATATTTATGTATATTAAGATAACCTAATTAAGAATATGACATATTTATGTCACATTAAAAATTATTACAATTTATAACCTAAAGTTAATGGTTGCACTAAAATAGTACCGTGCCAAAATCTGAATCGCTAGGATTTAAGTATACAAAGAATTAAGTAGATAAATTAGTCTAAGGGTGGAAAATAAGTTGTAGAAAAAGATGAAGACTAGTGAGGTTTTATCTTAGGGAGGTAATAACTTTAAAGTTAACAGAATAGAGAAGGAGAGAATAAAGTTAGTAGGTAATTGTAAAAAAGGAAAATATAGACGAAACTAATTGATAGTTTTTGTCTTTAAAATAATTCAAAAGGTAGGAAAAAGAAAATGATAATGGAGATATTCTTTAGAAATCAATAGCCATAATACAAATGGACAGCATAAATAAAACTAATTAATAGCTTTTGTCTCCAAAATAATTCAAAAGGTATGAAAAAGAATAATATAGTTGAGATTTTGTTTGGGAGCTAGTGGTGTTGGATTTCAAATAATTGAAAAAAAAGGAAGATTAGAGAAAAACTAGTGGATGAGTGAAAAATAAAGTAAAAGATAAGGTAATGGAGTAGGAAAAGAAGATATATTAACAGAACTAGTAATAATGGTGTTTGGATTATTAGATGGAATCTGAAAGTATATATTATTAGATACCTCCTATGGATGGCCTATAAATAGATTTTTCATTTAGCAATTAGAAATCTATCTTTACCCTTCCAATTACTTTGCCAAAACTATCTTCATTTTTCTAATTATCCTTTCTTAAAAAAAAAAAACTGTTTCTATCTTACTTTCTTCCAAACCCATAAGAACTATAATATTTTATTCATCTTCCTTACTTTTCCTATAAAGACCCTAGAAAATAAGAATTTTAATCAAGAAAAGAGAGTACCTAGTTTTGTAGTAGAAACGTATGGAAGAAGAAGGAAAGATCTTTGAAGATAGATTGCACGGATACATTCAAGTTTATTAAGATTTTTAGCTCTAAAATTATAAGAAGTTTAATTTTTAATATTTTAACTTCAATAAAATATTGAAACTTGGAAAACTTCCCAAACACTCCAAGAAAGAAGATTCAAGCTTAGAATGTAAATTTTCCCTCACCTTGCTTGTCATGTGTTTATATAGATTCTATAAAAGAATAAATGGATAATAACATATTTGATCTGCTTTAGATGTTATATAATTTATATTATGTATAAGCATATGTTTTCGATTTCTTAAGCCTCTAAATATGAATACTTCATAATAATAAAGGCTAAATAATGATAATAATAATAAAATCAAAATGACTAAACACAAAAATGGAAGATTTTTTAGTGTAAGACCCTAAAATAAAATATGTATGAAGATGAACCAAGCTTAATGATTTAGACTTAGATCCTTAATAACAGATTTTTATCCATCAAAAATATTTTCCAAAAATTAAAGATGTTTGCTCAAAAGTTAAAAGGGCTAAAATGCCAAAATTTTGAGTATTTGGGTCAAAAATATAATTTTGACAAAATATGTATCAAATATGTGAGAAAGTTATTTTAGGCAGTCTTAAGACTATATTAAAATGTAAAAATAAATAAGAGAAAAATCTTTAGCAAAAAGATAAGCTATAACTCAAGGTTTACCATAGGAGGGTATAAATGTTAAAAATCTTAAGATTATGGGAAAAAATATAAATGATGAAACTTGAAATTTTGAGTTGGAAATTTGGTACAAGAATAAATAGAAAGCTTTATTTTAGATCTCTAATTGGGATAAGAAAAGATTTACTTAAGTTTAAGACATGAAATCAGTCATAGGAAATAAATTAAGTATGCGTCTAATTATATTTAGCCTAAATTTACTTATGAGCGTAAAAAGCATGAACAATGTCTAATAATATTTAGCATCAAATATGATTTTAGATTTAAAATCTGTGTAGTCATTAATGTGTTTAACCCACTTATCATATCATGACCCTTAATTACGAATAAACTAATTAATGAAGAATAATTCAAAGTAATTCATGAAATAAAATATAACTAAGGAAACTGAACCCATTTAGGATGATATTAGTCAAATCAACAACTAAATTATTGATAAATGAAAAAGATCACTATGATAAAAGTTAGGGAGAATTAAATCTTATCCATCTTAGTTGAAAGTATAAATTAGTTAAGGAATATAACATAACATTATTTCTCAAATGTGAAGTTTTATATTTGATCAAGACTGAATCTTAGTTGTCCTAAGCCAACTAAGTAATTAGAAGTTTAGAAAAAAAAAAAAATATGAGTCCACTTTCAATTACTCTAACAAATAGAGCCTATATACATCAGGGTAAAACTTTGACCTAGTTGTACGTAATTAACGAGTGAAACTAGGATAATCATATTGCAAGGTAAGTACATTCTCACCTATGGCATGGATGGTCCTGAAAATATTGCACTTATGCAGTATGATATGTTTCATATTATTTCATGTGAAAACTTACCTTTATTTTTAATATTATGTGGCTTGTGTATAATGTGAAAAGCGCTTATAATGATATAATTCCTGTGCTACTAAAATAATATATGCTTACTTTACAATGTTATCATGTTAAAATACTCCAAGCATACTTTAACAAAAGAGATGTTATGATAGAGGAATATAAAGTTTAGATTTGTCATTGAAATGTACTCACTCACGTTAAGAGAAGACAAAATAAGATAAGACTTTAAAAGTATCGTACCAACCTCCACTAGGTGAGGATACTCTAGGGAAGATAAGACCGACCTCCCTTAGATGAGGATTCCTGAGGAAAACTATGTTAAGATTATGACCGTAGGTATTTTCAGTTTGGCAGCTCTCTTGACTCCCCATTTGGTAGTGCACATTTGGTACGTACAACATGGCCTATAAGAAAGATAAAACACTATGAATAAACAATAAGATAAAATAATGATATAATATCTTATAATAAAGCATAAAGTAATGATTTCATAAAATAATATAACCAGACTTTCATAAAAGATTGTTTGGTTATAAATAAAAGATTTTGTGAGAATTACATTATACTTACTGAGCGAAATGTTACACTCCGCTCATTTGGCTCCCCGAAATCCAAATGTTGTTGCTCATAGCTCTAAGGTCCTCTATATATATATATACTACTCACCCAAAAAGATTGAGGAAGTCCCTAGAATGTGGTGGACACTTCTAGAATGATCAAGAGAGGTCTTGACCATACTAGAAGACTCTAGTTGGCTCTACTAAATCCTAGAAGATTTTAGACAAGGCTGGATGGTACTAAATGGGTTGGACAGTCCTAGAAGCCTCTAAAATAACTTGGAAGAGCTAAGATGGTGGGTGAACCTCTTAGAAGGATCTAGACCATGTTTGTTCTAGAATTCTCTATGTAAATATCTTTGTAGATATTGCAACTTTATTTAAGAATATTCTAGACCCTTTGTAAGATCATGCCACTTGGCACGATCATAACCGTTGGTTGGTTTAGGCTTTGTCTATATAAAGGACCCTTTGGGTTCATTTATACACAAGTCCCATTTGTGAGAGTTGTAAGCATTCCAAGAGTAAAACAAAGCTTTCATTCACATAAACTCTCTCATCCTTAGTACTTTGTCTCAAAAGTTTACTCTAAGTGCCTTTCTTGAGTATTAGTAGGCTGATTTAGTGTTACGCACTGTGCTAAGTGTTGCACGATTATCTAGTTTGAGGCTAGGATCGTGACAGTATGGTACCAAAGCTTTGGTTATTCGTTATATCTTGGTGGTTCCATTGTCTAAATGAAGACCATGACTGCAACTCTTAACCTCGTCAAAGTTGGTGCTTCTGAATGTGGGCGTGATGAAGGGAAGAATGTGTTACCTGTGGCAAGTCGAGGGACGTGGTGACTAGCTTAGAGGCTAGAGTATCCTAACTAGAGTCTAACTTGGGTACGTTAGGCGAGCGTATAGATGATCTAGATAGCCGTTGCGATGGTCTGGAGACCGAGGATGTAGAGATCCACAGCGGCATTAAAGATGTGCTTGGTGGGCAAGAGGCCGACTTAAGGCGTGAGATTAAGTCCCTTCATTCAGAGATTGCCAAGGTATGAGATCTCTTCCAAAGAGAACTCAGTAATGTTTTACTTAGAGTAGATGAGATAGGTAGTGATCTTTCTTTGTGCAAGTCAGCGGTGACCACGGGGGTGACCACCACAATAACCATTGAGGCAAGGAAGGTTGAGGTACCTAAACTAAAGACCTCCAATGGTACTCGAAATGCTAGGGAAGTTGAGAACTTCCTATTGGGACTCGAAAAATACTTTGGGGCCGTCCGTATGATGGACGATGCCGGTAAAATTCGTAATGCTACTTTCTATCTAACCGATACTACCATGCTATGGTGGAGGCAGAGACATGGGGAGATGCAATGAGGGGTGTGCACTATGGCCATCTTTGATGACTTCAAAAAAGAGCTAATAATGTAATTCTTCCCCGAGAATGCCGAAGAGGAGGCGAGAGTTCGTCTTCTCCACCTCAAACAATCTAGTAGTATTAGAGACTATATGAAAGAGTTTACCATACTCTTGCTCGATGTCCTTGATACTTCAGATAAAGATGCCCTATTCTTGTTCATGGATGGTGTTCAGAACTGGGCTAAGTTAGAGCTCAAGCGCCGTGGCGTCCAGGTCTTGGCCGATGCTATTGCGGTAGCTGAGAGCCTTGTTGATTACTCTACCAACAAGGACCCTTCTAAGGCCAAAGACAAGAAGAGTGGTGGAGCAAAGAATGGGGGAGAGCAAACAAAAGGAGGAAAATGGAACAAAGATATTTTCTCCTATAGGCACAAAGACAACAGGAAAGAGAAAGAAGACTGTGACTTCTCTAAGTCAAGAGTCAAGTGCTTTATTTGTGATAAGTCACATTGGGCACGCGAGTGTCCTAAGAAGAAAGATCTCAATGCCTTAATTGCCTCTGAGCCAAGCCAAGAAGGAGGTGGTAGAGAAGATGGTGGTGCATATGTTAGTTCCTTTCAACTCCTAAATACCTTGCGATCGGCCCCTAAGTCACAAGCTGAGGGCCTACTTTTTGTGAATGCAACAATTAATGGCAAAGCCACTAAAGCTTTGGTTGATACGGGTGTATCTCATAACTTCGTCTCTGTTGAGGAAGCTAGGTAGTTGGGCTTGACGGTGTCCAGCGAAGGAAGCTCCCTCAAGGCAGTGAACTCAGCAGCACGTCCTATCCATGGGGCTGCTCATGATGTTAAGGCTAGCCTAGGTGCATGGGCTGGCCAAGTCGACTTATCAGTGGTGCCAATGGATAATTTCGCAGTAGTGCTTGGTTTGGAATTCCTTAATGCATTGCGGGCATTCCCTATTCGTTTTACCAACTCTATGTGCATCATAGATGGTGAAAAGGCTTGTGTGGTACCAACGAAGCGGACCACAAAAGCGGGAAACAAAGTACTCTCTGCATTTCAATTCAAGAAGGGCTTGAGAAGAGACGAGGAGAATTACTTAGCCATCCTAAAGGAGCACGATGATGAAAAGTTGGAACCTCAAGGTAACCTGCCCATGGAGGTACAAACTGTCTTGGATGAATTCCAAGACGTGATGCCTGACACCCTGCACAAGAAACTTCCACCTAGGAGGGAGGTGGATCATGAAATCGAGCTTGAGCTAGGCAGGAGGCCACCTGTGATGAGTCCCTATCGAATGGCCCCTTAGGAGTTAGCAGAACTCTGAAAACAACTAAAAGAGTTGCTTGATGCGGGTTTCATTAGGCCCTCCAAAGCTCTTTTTGGTGTCCTGGTGTTATTCCAGAGAAGAAAGATGGCTTACTAAGGATGTGCATTGATTACCGGGCTCTTAACAAGGTGATAGTGAAGAACAAGTACCCTATCCCGCTTATTGTTGACTTATTCCATCAACTTGGGAATGCTAGATACTTCTCAAAGCTTGATTTACGCTCGGGGTACTACCAAGTGTGTATAGCAAAATGAGATGAGCCCAAGACCATGTGCGTGAAAAGGTACGGTGCTTATGAGTTCTTAGTCATGCTATTTGGTCTTACCAATGCACCTGCTACCTTGTGCACACTCATGAATAAGTTATTCCCTCCTTACCTCAATCAGTTCGTAGTAGTCTATCTTGATGATATAGTCATCTATAGCAAGACCATGGAAAAGAACCTAGAACATTTGAGGAAGGTGTTCGAGGTCTTAAGGGAAAATCAACTCTTCATCAAGAAGGAGAAGTGCTCTTTCGCCCAAGAGGAAGTGATGTTCCTAGGGCATAAGATAAAGGATGGGAAACTTATGCTGGATGAAGCCAAGGTGCAAGCCATCCAAGAGTGGGAACCTCCTACTATGGTACCAGAGTTAAGATCCTTCCTCGGACTTGTGAACTATTATAAGCGGTTCATCAAGTCCTACTTAGCAAGAGCAGTGCCACTTACTAACCTGCTCAAGAAGAACAAGTCTTGGGAATGGACACTTGAGTGTCAAGTTTCATTCAAAGACTTGAAAAGGGCGGTAAGCGAAGAGTCGGTTCTCAGCTTACCTGATCACTCAAAGGCATATGATTTACATATGGATGCCTCTGACTTTGCTATTGGCGGAGTACTAATGCAAGAAGGGAGTCCAATTGCTTATGAAAGCCGCAAGCTCAATGACACCGAAAAATGCTACACGGTACAAAAAAAAGAGATGACTGCTGTCATTTATTGCCTAAGGGTGTGGCGGCACTACTTGTTGGGTACTCACTTCACGATCATGACTGATAACGTAGCCACAAGCTACTTTCAAACTCAGAAAAAGTTGAGTCCCAAGCAAGCTAGGTGGCAAGACTTCTTGGCAGAATTTAATTACAAGCTTGAATAGAAGCCTGGGAAGGCCAATGTGGTGGTAGATGCCCTAAGCAGAAAGGTGGAGCTAGCCACCTTACGTAGGCCCGATAGCACCTTGATAGAGAAAATAAAGGAAAGACTAGAACATGATGTTCTTGCAAAGAGCCTGCTGCCCCTAGTAACAGAAGGAAAGACGAGATGATTTGGCTGAGCAATAGACTTTTCTATGCCAAAGGAAATTGAGTCTATGTGCCTAAGTGGGGGAACTTAAGAAAAGAGCTTATCAAAGAGTGTCATGATTCCTTATGGGCTGGTCACCCAAGTCAGAAATGCACTCTTGCTCTTATCAAATCTATCTACTATTGGCCTCAACTGAGGGATGATTTCGTGGTTTATGTACGAACTTGTTTTTTGTACCAATAAGACAAGGTGGAACAACAATCACGAGTGGATTGTTGGAACCTCTCCCTATTACTGAGAGGCTATGGGAGAGTGTTTCCATAGATTTTATCACTAGCCTACCTAAGTCGGAGGGCTTTGGCAGCATTATAGTGGTGGTTGACCGCTTCAGCAAGTATGCCACTTTTATACCTGCTTCACCTGATTATCCTGCCAATGAGACTGGACGACTCTTTATAAAGTATGTCGTGAAGCTTTGGGGAGTCCCATCAAACATCGTAAATGATCGTGATCCTCGATTCATTAAAAGGTTTTGGACAGAGTTGTTCAAGTTGATGGGTTCAGACTTGAGCTTTTCTACTAGCTTTCACCCCCAAAGTGATGGCCAGACAGAAAGGGTGAATACCTTACTAGAGTTATACTTGAGGCACTTTGTGAGTACCAATCAAAAAGATTAGGCAAGATTACTTGATGTAGCCCAATTCTCCTTCAACCTCCAGAGGAGCGAGTCTATGGGCAAGAGTCCCTTTGAGATAGTCATAGGTCAACAATCTATGACCCCACATGCCTTAGCGACAAGCTACGGTGGGAAGAGTCCTGTAGTATTCAAGTTTGCTAAGGCATGGTATGAACAAACGGAGTTGGCTAGAGTCTACTTGAACAAAGCTTCTAAAAGAATGAAGAAGTGGGCCAACAAAAAGAGGAGGCACGTTGAGTACCAAAAGAGGGATTTAGTCCTTGTCAAGTTGTTGCCCCAACAATTCAAAACCTTAAGGAAGGTGCATAAAGGATTGCTGCACAAATACGAGGGTCCATTTCCGGTACTCAAGCGTGTAGGTAAGGTCTCCTATAAGCTTCAACTCCCTGCCAAGTTAAAGATTTTCCCTGTCTTCCATGTTAGCATGCTAAAACCCTACCATATAGATAAGAGAGATCCTTTAAGGGGCGAATCCAAAAGGGCTTCTACTACGGTGGTAACCTCATTTGATAAAGAGGTGGAGTGCATTTTGGCTGATCGCCTGATCTGCCGATGTGGTGTTCCTAATTATTGGGAATACTTAGTGAAATGAAAGAATTTTCCTGAGGCCGAGGCTAGTTGGGAGTATGAAGATGCCTTGTGGCAATTCAAAAACTATATTGAGCGGTTCAAAGTCGATGGTGCGACGGGGATGTCGTGAACTTGAGTGGGATAGGGTATTACGCCCCACTCATTTGGCTCCCCAAAATCCAAATGTTATTGCTCATGACTTTAAGGTTGTCTATATATATATACTGCTCACCCAAAAAGATTGAGGAAGACCCTAGAATATGGTGGACACTTCTAGAATAATCAAGAGATGTTTTGGCCATAATAAAAGACTCTAGTTGGCGCTACTAAGTCTTAAAAGGTTCTAGACAAGGCCGAATGGTGCTAGATGGGTTGGACGATCCTAAAAGCTCGTAAAATGACTTGGAAGAGCTAAGATGGTGGGTGAACCTCTTAGAAGGATCTAGACTATGTTTGTTCTAGAATTCTCTATGTAAATATCTTTGTAGATATTGGAACTTTATTTAAGAATATTCTAAACCCTTTATAAGATTATGCCACTTGGCACGATCATAACCGTTAGTTGTTTTAGGCTTTGCCTATATAAAGGACCCCTTGGGTTCATTTGTACACAAGTCCCATTTGTGAGAGTTGTATACTTTCCAAGAGTAAAACAAAACTTTCATTCACTTAAACTCTCTCATCCTCACGACTTTGTCTCAACAGCTTACTCTAAGTCCTTCTCTTAAGTATTAGTAGGCTGACTTAGTGTGATAGACTATACTAAGTACCGCACGAGTATCTAGTTTGAGGCTAGGATCATGACAGAAAGCTCATATTTAATAAGTATTCATGTTGTAGGTACCAAAAGAAAGAAACCTTGGATTTGATTAATGGGTTAGCTGGAATTAAGGTAGGGATGAATCCAAGGTACGGGCAATGGAATGCCACCATTAAATTACTTCCGCATACGTTCTTATTATAAGACAAATGATTTCAATTATGTAAGCTTGATGTTGTTTGAAAACATACTTATAACTTGGCATTTTATTTCATAATGCATGGTTTTATTAAGTTAAACATGAAAATATATTTCGATTAAATAGAGTTTAAATGAATATTTTTCAAAAGATCTAAAAAAGAAAATGTTTTGATTTGAATAAATGCAAAACTCAAAGGTTTCTTTAAAAAAGACTTAAATTGTCTAAGGAGAGCTTGAGACTTAAGTGATCTATATGTGATCCCCATTTTCACTTAGGAACCTTTATGGTTGCGTATTAATTAAATCACCATTAGTCAAAAGTTTATGAATAAATTTAAATAAAGATTGCTTAACTATTGAGAAACATTTTACTTATTTTCAAAATTATAAAATTAAGTAAATATTTAGTTATGAATTTCAATTTCTTAGAAAGAAATAAAAGTATAAAAGAAAACATTTGTTATGAATTTTCAGCTTCTAAATTTTTCTTTTTAAATAAGTAAACTAAGAATAAAAGTAGTTAATAATCCGAAAATCGGATTGTTACAATATACATCATTAATGCTATTTCTCTATCTTATTTTTTATTATAAAAATTATGTATGATAAATTTTAATTAGCCAAAATAATGCTTATATATAAGTAAAAAGAAATACATAGTGCCCGTATAGATGTATATATATGACTTCCTCGCAGCACACATGCACACACGTTTCTGTTTCTTTTATTTCTTTTGTTTTTCATCCTTGTTTCACCTACGGGACCCAAGTCCTATGTTTATAATTGGTAAGATCGGTGTGTTAACCGACTTCCAATCAACTAGATATTTCTAGTACATATAACCTATGCATGCCACCTTGCACAAGTTGCAAGATTTTCTGGAGGTTTCTCTAAGTTTCCTACATTTAATATATTTTATCTAATGCCAGAATAATCTAAAGTATTCAAATGAGGCTGTCTTGACTCTTCAATATAAAGTGCAAATAATAATACTATAAATATGCACTTTTCAATAAAGGATCCTTTTTTACTATTAGACAATCCTATTAAATTGGTTACCAAATTCCTACATTTAATTACTATTCCGAATTAACAACAGTAGATTGTAGGCACACGCCACTAGCTTAGTTCTATATGTAATTTATTAGGCAAATAAACTCTCACCTAAATTTTATTAGCAAAATGATATCGAATATGTTCACTCAATTGCTCTAGATTAATGCATTACAAACTAGAGAGAAGTTGAATTAAAATAATAATCACATACGAATTACTTTATTTTAGAGCTATGTTCATCGACATAAATCAGTTAAATTACGTAATCTAATTCTCACTATGATTTTGCTACTATTATTAGAAATCCTAGATAATTATGACCCTAATATAACCTTAGAAATCTATCGTAAATCATTTAGTTGGCCATCCAAATAAATCAAAATAGAATTTATAACTAGCAAAGTATAGAAGAATAATAACAATTCTGAAAATAAGTAATTGATGTATAGATAAAGAAAACTAACAAATATTCATATCTAGGGTTTTGAAATCACCATTAACTTAATTTAGACCCTAATCCAGCAATAATATAGGACATAGCAATAAGAATATGATGCCAAAAAACTGCAATTAAAGGAAAAGGCAAGAAAGAAGAACGAAAAGCAAAGGCGGCTACAACTCACAAGCATCTAAGCTCTCCCCATCTGTCCCATAGTTTTTAAGTACCTCTCTAAGTATGAATAAATGACTCTTAACTGGTATAGAATGTCCTATTTGTGAGCAATTAAGTTTGGAAGATATCTAGGTTATGTCCCGCACAAAATAAGTATCTTAGGCCGTGAAAAATCTCAGGGTCGGTGGCTAAATAAGTCTCCAACACCACAACACTCGAATCCAAGTGTTAGGGCACTGAGTTTCTAGAACTCGAGCTGAAACTAAATTTTTTCTCTTAACTGAAGCTGGCGCCATGGCACACGCGGTCCAGTGCTGTAGCATTGAGTCCTGATTCGTACTTCTTTGCTCTAACTTGCTCTAATTTTGCTCCAGCTCGTCCGTTTCGACTCCTCTTAATTCTTTTTCTCATTTGACACCTACTACACACAAAAAGGTAATTAGTTTAAGAATAATAGAAAAACTAAGAAAGTAATGTATAAAAATAATTATCATATAAGTATAATTACACACCTATCAGTATAAATTTGTTCTTATTTTATTATTAGAAGGACAATATTAAAAATGTGCAAAATAGGTGGTATAAATTGCATTGAGATCAAACCAGAGGTTATAATTAAGTAATTAATAACAACAGTAAGGATGAAATCATTGAATGTGTGAGATATTAGGGATAAATTGTACAACAATATTTCCCCCTTTCAAGGGCCTCTAATGAAATTTTAAGGGGAAAAAAAAAAAAGAAAAGGCAAACTGCCTAATGGATGTCAAGAAAGAAAAACGTCATGTACTTGAATACTGATGAGAAAAGAAAACTTATAGACAAACATGTCAAACATGTAAGTATGCTTTTCGGGATTAATGTTATCTTTTATCCTGAAAACATATGTTAGTTGGTCTCCTATTAGTTCAAATTTTTAGGGGCATGAATAGACTAAGATGTAGTAGTAAGCAAATGATCCGATCAATTCATCCTCCACAGTAATTGCAAAATCTAATTTTTCATAATAAGCTTAGCAGTTAATTTGAATTAATTTCTTCATCTGCATCCAATATATATAGTTTGATTTTTTTTTTTCTCGACTTGGGAGAATGGAGATAATTCGAATTTTTTGTAGACCGTAAATGCGATTACTAACAGGCTAGACCTACAATTACTTTATATATAATTTGGATTTGTATAAATATTAAAATATCAATTCTCTTTCTTTTCTTTCCTTCTTCTAATTAGTCGAAGACACTGTAACAAAGAGGTAATAGAGCGAAAATGCCTATGCCGGTAATAAAAAGTCACTGCTTTTGCCCCCAAAATCAGCGACAATCAGAGAGACGTTAGTATAGATTCACAGGGGATGTGGACTACTGTTGGACCTTAAAGTGGTGACTTTAGGGTACCATTAGTGGCAACGTTTTGTACTGTGGGACCTTAAAAGGGCGACTTTGGAGTACCAATCCACCGCTTTAAATTTAACAATATTTTCCAATAGATTTATAGGTGACTTTTCGGTTTTCAGCAATGATAAAAGTGGTTGTTCTATTTCTTTTTTGTTATAGCTTTAGGTGGAGATTTTAAATTTAATTCTTTTGATTGTTCTTTATTATATATTTAAATATTCCTTCCATTTTAGAAGATATAACTCCACTTAAATATAGATACGTGGTAGTTTTAAGTTTGTTTTATATTTTTTGTTATTATAGTTCACCTAAATCTAAATTTATGGTAATTTTTAATGAATCTTATATTTTTGATCATTTTAGTGTGGTTATTATCCTAATTTATATCATTTCTAATTTAGAATTAGAGGATCTACATGATAGTATTTATCCTTCAATGACATTTAAATTTGAAAAACAATAGATGTTGAGTGGAGAGCGGAGAGTCATGACGAGCTAATAGAAATAGAGAGTTCTATTCAAATGTACAATATAAAAATAGTGATTCATATGAATCCTCTTATTCTCGGTATCCTTCGTAAGGATCCTAGTTTATAAGATTCCTTTCATGATTTTAATTAGTTTATTATGGATATTTGCTTGTACCTAAAAACTCTTTAACGTGTATTGTATTTTCTATTATTGATGAAACTGTTGTTCATTTGAAGAGGGAAAAAAAAAATTTGTTTGCGCTTCTCCATCGTATAACTTAAAACTTCCATACAATGTACACGCTTATATGTTAAGGCTGAGTACCATGATTTAAAAAGTAATTGGCCCCAGCTAGTAACTCGCTTGACTAACATATAATTCATCTAGGTCTCTACTTTTGTTTTTTACTTTTGGTAAGGCCTTTATACTTGGTTTCAATATTAAATGGGTACGTAAAATGGTTAGATATGATAGTTAAGCTACCAAAAAAATAAAACAAATAACAAAATGAACCAGATCATATGGATGGAAATTAAACAAATTATTTGCGTACATTGCATCAAATTTTAACAATTTGTACGGATATTATATATATATATATATATATATATTTAGTTTGATTTATATCTCCAGAACAACCGGTAGTCCTCAGTACTAGCCAGGCCAGGACCACTATATATTTAAGCATTATTGACCTTATTTTATAGGAATTATTTACAATTTGTGTCCAAATGTTTTTGTCAGATGACTGTAGTTTATGATAATATGTATGCATACATATATTTATACAAACATGACATCAATCCTATTATTTTTGTTTAACCAGACATCAGTGTCGTATACTACTCGTTTTTTTGTTAAGAAAATGTAGGGATAATAACATATGGTACTTGTACAAGTACCATATATGTCGTATACTACCGTTCAATATTATATAATCCAAATGAATGAGAGTGTAAACTTGTATAATTTTAAAATTGGAAGGACAATGTTAATAGTGTGTAAAATAAGTGTTAGAAATTGCACAGAGGTCAAACTAGAGGTTACAATTAAGTAATTATCTTATTAAATTTTATTTAATTATTAATTGATTATATTAACAGAAATTAATTGTTTACACTATAAAATTTACATTGCTAGGTGTGAAAATTTGGGATAATTGTGAAAAGAATACCTCGAAATATGACATGTCTGTAATTTTAATCATATTTTTTAGCATCTGCAAAATTATATTTTCATATTTCAAATGTTTGCAAATATATACCTTCTATATATAAATTGAGTGATTTATGCTAACTATTTTAAGTTAGTTTCAATAGACTTTTGATATTAGTGAGCAAAAATAAGATATCTTCGGTTTATATTACATGTTTAGTAAGAAATTTGTTGATCAATTTTTATGCAGAAGGCACAAAATTTGTAGAAATTTAAAAGGTAAAGGTATAATTTTGCAAAAGCCAAAAGACATAGTTAAATATGTAGAAATGCTATGCTATAGGGTATTTTTTTGCGTGAAATTTTTATTAAATTATCTTTTTTATTTTTTTTGGCTCAAAAGGCTTCCCAATAATTACTTTTGTTTTCGGGGTTATTACTATAATTTTGACAATAATCTAAGAACGTAAGTGTAATTCATTCCTCCAAAAAAAAAAATAAAAGAAAGAAACACTAAGGATGAAATTGTTGAACATGTGAGATATTATAGATAATAATTTGTCGAATTTTGAATGGATAAGGCAAACTGACTAATGGATAACAAGAATTAAAGAAAACCGTCATGTACTTGAATGTTGAAAACAAAAATTGGAGATGAACATGTCCAACATGGGGATAAAATGTTCGGGAATAATGGTGCTATTTATCCTAGAAACATATATGAGCTGACCTCTTATCAGTTGAAGTTCTTGGGAGCACGAATAGACTAAGAAATAGTATTAAACAAATGATACGATCAATTGAACCTCCAATAATTGCAATCTCTAATTTGTCATAATAAGCTCAATTAATTTGAACTTAGAACCTCATCTGCATCCCATATATATAGATTGATTTTTTTTTCCCAACTTGGGAAAATAGATGAATGGAATTATTTATAGACACTTAAATGTGATTACTAATTGGCTAGACCTACAAATACTGTATATATAGTTTGGATTTACACAAACTATTAAATTTTGATCATTACATTTTAATCTAATAATCACAGAAATAAATACCGTCATTTAATTCACATTAGAATTTATTATAATATATTGAATTTTAACAATCAGATTAAAATTTAAAGGTCAAAATTTTAATATGTCAAAATTAATTTCCTTATGGATAGAGAATTAAAAAAAAAAATCCTATTGTAGTAGCTTTCATAATTAGAATTTTATAAGATATGTGTTCAATCTTTTAAATCATCATCTGCCATAAGAACGTCACCCTTTTGACTGATATTGTGGCGGATTTCTTAAAAGAAAAAGATCTTAAACATCATAAAATATTTTTCATTTGGACGTCAAAAATTTTAGATCTATAAGATAATCACAAGAACTTATACCAAAATAATGAAAATAAATAAAACCCACCCATATAATAAATCAGGTGGAAGAAAATATTCATAGATGCAAACTTATGTTAACATGTATATGCCTTATATATAGAAACTATTATTAAAATAGAAAAAAAAAAAAGCAAAAGGAAAAGTCTCTCAGAGAAAGATCCTAATGATCACTACAACAAAAAAGGCATTTCAAGGCACTTTATAAGTGTCTAGAAAAGCCTTTCAAGGCGCTTTATAAGTGCCTTGAAAGGCCTT
Organism: Parasponia andersonii; assembly: GCA_002914805.1. Lineage (NCBI taxonomy): Eukaryota > Viridiplantae > Streptophyta > Magnoliopsida > Rosales > Cannabaceae > Trema > Trema andersonii. The sequence continues at coordinate 505,613 of JXTB01000080.1, forward strand.
TCACAGTACTTAAAAAAACGTCTTGGTTGCAGGCGCCGTAATAGGCATTGGTTACGAAGGTGCTTATAAAGCGTCGTGAAAGGTCTACCAAGGTGCCTATTAGGTGCCGTGAAAGACATCTTCCACAACGCACCAAAGCACCTTGGTAGATAAAATCTTTCTCGGCGCCTTATAAGTATCGTGGTACATATTTCTAGGTAGTATTTGTAACGTATTTGTCTATACTACCCCCTGAAATTTTATAAATGTAATCCATATTCATTACATACACCAAATATTTAAAATAAAATGGAGTATAAATATATATTTATATAATAATATTAAATTAACATAATAACTTGATCATAATCATATTCATATAGTCTATATAAACTAAGTATATATATATATACNTATATATATATACATTAGTTTTTTAAACTAAACTAATATGATCATCAAAGACTACATATAGTTTAAATAAACAAAGATTAAGAACCTCAAATGAGAAATTGTATTAGTTCTTCGACCCACTCTTCAAGTAGTCTGTTGATATCATCCTTTGTATAAAAATTTTGTCCATTAAACTACAAATTCAAACACCTTATTTGTTAGAAAGTTATCAATCAAATTATAAATTAGAATATAACTAATTAAACATATGGTTACATACCATTGTGGTAAATGACATTGGCTTGTTTAATGACTTCTCTCATAAATTTACATATGTAAAATCCACACTCAATACTTATCGGTTGTCTTGGGCACTATACATAAGCATAAAATAAACATAAGTAATTTTAATTAATCTTCTACCCAATAAGTGTTATTAATTCAAGTTTACTACCTTTATTAACTTATAAACTGGACCATTTGGTCTTCTTTTCTTCCTTTTTTCTACATTATATATCTTGAATGCACTTTGAATTGGAAATGTATAAACACAATAATAAAAGTTTAGCAATAATAACTATAAGTAAAAATACCATAAGAAACTGAACTATAACAAAATAACTATTAGAGAACTTACTCGATTATTATTAAACCAATTTCCTCACGGAGAGCTAAGCCGAGAGGATCTAAAAACTATGCATAATCTTTAGAAGAATAAATGATAAACAACATCCAATGGTCCCTACTCATAAAATTGATGATAAAGATTATTAATATGTGACAATAAACTTCATATAGAAAGTAGTTGATCATATGACAATTTGTTAAGTTTAAAATCTTACCCATGATTCCAAGGTGTAATTTGAAATTGATATTCATTCTCCATGGATAACATCCGGGTTACTAAACTTATAGCACGATCCTCACGTGAACCACCTTGTATAGCAACTGCAGTAGGATCCATGAATATATACCTAGCTTGGTAGCCATATTGGGTCACTAAATGGTGTAAATGCCTACAAGTACAAAATGCAATGTGAATTAAGTGTTGTATTATATAATTGCTAACTATAGATACATGTATATATATATGAAGTTCTATATATAGAAAAAAAAATAAACTTCTTACCTCATGTATAACGTAATAGGCACGGCCCCAATATTTTGTAACGTGCAAAACTCAATTATGTCTTCTTTGAATATGGGCAAACGAAAAGCTTCTCCAAACACTTCTTCATCAAAGGAAACATTAACAACAACACCTTCATCCACTCCTTGAATAGTATTCAATAGTAATCTTATAGAAGCTGGTGCACCATTATCAAATCTAAATTGTGTTTGTTTAACAGATTCTGCTTTCTTTCTTTGTGGAAGTACTCTTTCTTGTGTTTGAGATGGCTGTGGTTGTGAAGATTTATTCTTCCCCATTTGATGCTTATTTATATCATTAAACTCCTAAAATCCAAATAAATGATGAAATGTTAACAAACAAGTTAATAATTCACATTAGAATTCAATAAATGATGAATTTATTTGGAAAATAGGTTTGCACACCATATTATCTTCAAATATGACAAGCATCTTAGGCCATGCAAGATGCGATCCAAGTGCTTTGAACCGTTTTTCTTGTTCTTTAAGCATTTGTTGCATCTTGCGTGTTTGTTCATCTTGCCATTATTTCAAATCAAATGATTTTTGCTTCTTTGTTAGAACAGGTTGATGAAAATATTGTCTGTGGCTAATGTGAAATCCCATTCCCCGTACACGTCCTAAATATTCAGGAGTACCTAAAGCCATTGTTAAGATATCATTAGAACCGTCTATCTCGAGATTTCCCTCTTGGAATTGTTGATTATAATCTTCCTACAAAACATTTACAGAATTGAACATTAGACTATGCTATACTTTTAACAAAATTATAAATTAATATAGTCAATATGTTGTAATAAGCAACTTATAATTCTATCAACTATCACTTTGATTTCCTCAGTATGACCTCCTTTTTTAGGGATAAGTCCTCTACTCCATAACTCGGATCTATTAATACCACATCGGTCTTCGTCTTTTTCAATCTTAGCTTCTAATCCAGCATAACCCAAGCAAGACATACGATGTGGATATTTATTTTGCGTTGCTCTTCCCTCTTGTACTTTCCTAGCTTCCTCTCATTCTGCACTTACTCTTTTCTTAAAAAACTCATCCCAAACTTTAGGTTCAATCCATGGTGCATATGATGCTGGAGGGTGCTCTAATAACTCTGGACAAGTATGTCTATACTCATAAATCAGTTCAGTTGTAATCCTAGACTTAAAATCTCTCTACATTTTCCTATAACTTTTTAAAGTTTCTTTTTTTGCTTTGTAGTCCAATACAAATATTTCCTACAATGTAAGAGAAATCATGTTAATACCAAATATATATCCTAATAAATATGAAATAAAAAGATTCATGTTCATACTAATATTATATGCCAGAGCTCATCTTTTAGGTCTGTTAGTACAAACGTCCAGTTATCAATATTTATTGGGATCTTGCGACGAACCATAAGGCCATAAAAGCTCGCCAAATGTTTACCTTCATCTCCANAGATTTCCCTCTTGGAATTGTTGATTATAATCTTCCTACAAAACATTTACAGAATTGAACATTAGACTATGCTATACTTTTAACAAAATTATAAATTAATATAGTCAATATGTTGTAATAAGCAACTTATAATTCTATCAACTATCACTTTGATTTCCTCAGTATGACCTCCTTTTTTAGGGATAAGTCCTCTACTCCATAACTCGGATCTATTAATACCACATCGGTCTTCGTCTTTTTCAATCTTAGCTTCTAATCCAGCATAACCCAAGCAAGACATACGATGTGGATATTTATTTTGCGTTGCTCTTCCCTCTTGTACTTTCCTAGCTTCCTCTCATTCTGCACTTACTCTTTTCTTAAAAAACTCATCCCAAACTTTAGGTTCAATCCATGGTGCATATGATGCTGGAGGGTGCTCTAATAACTCTGGACAAGTATGTCTATACTCATAAATCAGTTCAGTTGTAATCCTAGACTTAAAATCTCTCTACATTTTCCTATAACTTTTTAAAGTTTCTTTTTTTGCTTTGTAGTCCAATACAAATATTTCCTACAATGTAAGAGAAATCATGTTAATACCAAATATATATCCTAATAAATATGAAATAAAAAGATTCATGTTCATACTAATATTATATGCCAGAGCTCATCTTTTAGGTCTGTTAGTACAAACGTCCAGTTATCAATATTTATTGGGATCTTGCGACGAACCATAAGGCCATAAAAGCTCGCCAAATGTTTACCTTCATCTCCAGTTGGCTGTCCCCATTCATCGTACGTGATAACATTTTTTTTATTATCACTTCTTTTTATAATAAAGTCCTTCATTTGAGTCGTTCCTCTTGGTTTCTTTTTGTGTTTTCTTTCACCTTGACTACTTTGTGATGTTGTAAATTGATAAACATCATCTACACCTTCATTTTCCATATCAATAATTACCTGTTAAATAATAAAACCACAAATGTGAATCAAAAATTAAGATAAAAAATAATAAGCATATAAACATAAGAGATAATATATTTAAAAAATCAAAACATCAATCCATAAAGATATAAAAACGAAACAAAAATATATAACTTATTTGATTTGTACCTCATTGGTTTCTTTCTTTGATTATCAATCCAAATACCTTCACCATCTTCTCGTAAATATGTAACATCACTTTCATTAACATCTTCTATCAAAGCCTCCACCGAAACTCCTTTTAAGAATATTTCATAAGCAACAAGTATTTCTTTCTCATCTTCAACTCCTAAATTTTGATATTCTTTTAGTTTTGTTGCAAGAACAATTGACCATCGAGCATCAAGTGGATCATTGACGTAAAATACTTGTTTTGCTTGTGCTACCAATATAAATGGATCGTTCTTGTAACCTATCCGGTTTAGATCAACTAAAGTGAAGCCTAACTCATCTTCTCTAACCCCATGGTTACTCTCCACCTATTGACACATAAACACCAGGAACTGAAATGTGACAAAATCAAGTTCCCGAATTTCCTCGATAATGCCATAATATACTATATCACCCTCTATTGGGTTTTTATCCTTTGAACTTGAAAATTGTATTGGTTTTGCAACAATACTTACCCTACTATTTTGGGTTGTTCTTATGTTGTCACGGTCTCTTATGCAAAAATGAACACTGTTAACTTGATAAGCATTATACTTAGTTACATCCAATGATGGTCCACGTGATATCCATTTCAATATATCAGATAGATTATGTATTGCCTTGTTCATTTTAACTACAATCTATTCAAAATACAAAATTAACAATTAGAAAACCCAACATATTAGTACTCATACTCTAAAATAGGGAAAAAATAAAATCAAACTATTAATTGTAACAACTAATTGGAATTACCCATTCGTGAAACGAACTAATAAAAGTTCGATGACGTTCATCATGGATCCACTTCTCTCTTTTTGATTTCATTGAGAATTGTGTTTTGATCTAATTTATATTCTCCCTTCAACAAATCATCCCCAAAGTAAACCATTATTATTAAAGAATTCAATATTCAATCAATACAA
>JXTB01000080.1:520171-533462 GCA_002914805.1 Parasponia andersonii
CATATCATGTACTCCATAGCAGAATAAGTACAATGTATATACATATATATATCTATATACATACTGTTGGAGCGGTTTCTCACTAGCCGTCGACATGTCTCTGAACCGCTGATGATGTATTCTCCAACTGTCTACGTGTCCTCACTATCCCAAAGTACTCTAAACTCCAAGCAAGGCCGGAGAGGCGGGGGTGGCTACCTGTAAAGGCTCTCCAATGCTTAAGTGATGATCTGTCTTTGATTTTTGGTATTAAGGAATTTAGTTCTGTATGAGTATATATTCGTTTCTTGCTCATAAGCTTTTTTTTATACTTTTTTCTGTAAGCGTACATGCCCCTCTCGGGAACGCATTGCTCATATATATATAATCCTGAGATTATGACCCATATGGGTCTCAATCTCAGGACTGAGTACCTTTCTCCTCAAAACTTTTTCCAGAGGTCACGGGCCAAGATTACCGTGATTTTCTCTATATCATTATGGCCTGATTTCCGCCGTTTCCTAAGGTTTGAATCTGTCAGGGATGAGATTTGGGCAAATCACCGTTCTGTAAGGACGGCTTGCCCCTTGAGCACGCCTACCCAGGATCGCATTAAATGCTCTGTCTGGGTCTGGAGTTGTGAGCTACTTTCCATTGTATTCTGATAGAAGACCCTTGGGGCTTCCCACCCCCCAGTTGTCGAGATAGGGGTCGGACTGGGCTGAGACCATCTAGGGTCTGTGATGGGCTCGGCCCTAACCTCGGACGGCCCAATGGCCCATTGTGATATCACGTGTGACCCGTGTGGCCTTTAGTTAATCACTCTTGATACCTGTCAGATGGTGAGCTCCTTTGTGACCTGTTCTACTGCTCGATCGTCCACGTGGCGTAAGACTTACGAACGGGTCCCACAACTGCCCCCATTTCCCTACTTGATGGATTCGTATCCGTCAGGTGGAGAAATCGTTTATCCGTTCTTCTAATCTGGGGGATGCACGTGGCGCCCCCCTGTAGACGCAGAGGCACACCATCCTATGTCACAAAATCTGTTTGAATTTTGAAGTTCCGACTGTTCAGTCTCATTTGCTCTCTCCCTTTTCCAGAAAAACTCTTCGGCTTCCCCTCTATAAAAACCACAATTGCGTCCATTTGCCACTTTACTAAAATCTTTAATCATTCTAGCCTCATCAAATCCTAGGGTTTCCGATTCCTTCCCCTCTAGAGACTTTTACTCTTTCAGTAGTATTCAGAACAATGGCTTCAAGTCAAAACTAGGAATTGCACCCCGTCGTGGATTCAGAGCTGGATTTACTGAGGAGACAACTCTGCCTCCCTGGTGGAGTGACGCTGCAAAGGGTTGAAGGCCCTGTGGATTGGTATCTTCATCCTTGTGCCCCCGAAGGCTCTATTATCTTGGGCAGAAAACATCTAGGCTGGCTGCGATTCCCCCTTCCTCCTCTGGTCCACCAATTTTTCTCTTCGACGGGGATCCACCCGATGCAATTGAATGCAAACGGGCTCATGATTTTTATGGGGCTTTCCACCCTATCAGTACTCTACAATTTGCATATTGACCTGGAGGTGGTCTTTTATGCTTAGAAACCTTCATCCCCAAGAAGAGCTCATATCCCACCTTTTACCTCCAATCGCTGCCAGAACGTCATATCTTCTGGGGCCTGCTGAGGTCAGATAAACAATAGGACTCCCATACCAAGCTATATGCCGTTGGAGGGGCGTGGTGCTCCCCTTGGGTGAATGGAGAGCATTTCCAAGTTTCCTCGGCTTTCCTGCAGAGTAAGTGTTAGGTCATGATTTTTGGGTCTGTGCCTTCCCCCTATGTTATTGCTCATGTTATTTTATCTTGTGCAGCCTCGGCAGAAGAGAATAGGTTTGAGCCGCATTTGTCAGTGGGGCGGCTCAAAGGCCTGGAGGGGATCATCATCTTCGGATCCCCCGAGGATTGCAGGCACATCCAGGCCATCCTCAACCCCCTGACGATGAACATGATGCCCAGGATGGTTTCATACCTCCCATTCCCTTTGGATACCTAGGTCATCATAAAACATATGCAGAGTCGACTCGACGCCTCTGCCTTGAACCGATTCCGCCGGGACGAACATGACCGGATCGCCATGGTGGGTCGATAGGTTATGGCTTCAAACTAATTGGTGGGCACCAACGATCTGGTGGCACCGTCTAGCCACGAGCTCGAGGAGGCCGTGAGCTTGTGGCCGAGGAGTGCGTTAGGCTCTGCAAGGAGGAAACCGCCGCCCCCAAGAAGGCTAGGGGTAAGTTCATTTTCGCATCCTTGAGCTTTGTGGGTCGGATTGTGGCCGTGAGCTAAACATGTTACCTGTTCTTCGCAGGTTCTGAGACAGGCCCATCGGCTGACCCCTCACCCGTCAAAGGGAGAGCCGCGGCACATAAGGCTCCGCCAAGGCACCTACTAGCTGGCACCTCGTGGTGCTCTCAAGAGATGAAATGCCAGTGGTCCCCCGCTCCGACGTAGGCAGACCTCCATCCAAGGGACCGTCTGCCATGCGGACCGTGCATGGGGAAGAGATGATGCTGAGTCCGGCTGGGGGGTTTGCTGCGGCAATCTCATCCACCCCTGACTCCGGTTCGAAATCGAGCACTATTAGCCTCGGTGGGGAGATCGCCGAGCTCAGTGAGGGGGCTCTGAGATTGAAGTCTAGACTATCCTCCCCTCCCCCGGTCCCCATAAAATGGTGACACTAGGTCGGCGCGTCTAACGAAGAAGAGGGTCGGGCAGAGAAGAGGGGCAGGGTTGCCCCCTCATCTGACAGTGACGACGACGGGACCACACTGACCCTTCTAAGGAAAAAAAGGTTGGTGTATAGCGGCCTGTGCAGAGGAGATGCACCACCCCCCTCTGTGGCCGATGGCACTCCTGGTGGCGCTGGACTTCCCTCCGTCCCTGCCGCCATTGCCTCGGGGGCATGCTCGACAGTCGGAAAAGGTGCTCTCACGGCTAGTCGGGTGGGGCCTATTCCCCTGGCGCGAGCGATGCCCAAAGAGAGGGTCCAGCCGCAGAGCCGGAGCCGAAAACACTCTCTTTGGAGAACGTTGAGCTGGTCACCAAGCGTACCTTCGCGTAGGTTTGGTCTGTTCGGTTGCTTCTATATTTTTCAGCATCCTTGCTAAACGCTGACCCTCCCCCTTTCTTTCTAACTTGTAGCTGGCCGCCATCCAGTCTTTCTACTCCTCTCGCATCAAGGATTTGACCGAGGAGTTGAGTTCCCGCTCTGCGCTAGTCGACCGCAGCGAGGCCACCCTCACCGAATATAGGTCTGACTTTGACCTATATCAGAGCCTCGAGGAGGCAAGGGTCAGCAGCATGGTGGTTCACGCTCTGAGCATCGAGAGGGCTAGATGCGAGGAGCTGGCCGCGAGACTGGCTGAGGTGGAGGCTGACAAACTTGCCCAGTCCGAGGCCGCCAGACTTGCTCAGAACGAGCTAAAGGTCAAGGAGCAGGAGTTGCAGAGCACTAGGGCAGAGATGGGTCTGGCTTTCGTCGCTCGTGATAGGGCTGTTGATGACACCAAAGAAGTGAGGAAAGCCGAGACGAAAGCCAAGCTAGAGGCCCACTCTCTGCAACGCAGGCTTGACCGGTCTAATGAGGTAAATCGATATCTCTTCCTGGATCACAAAAATCTGATGGGTGCTCATGTGGAGATGTCCCGCAAACACGACGAGGACCTTGCCGGCATTAACACTTTTTTGGTCGACTTATCACAGCGGTAAGCGGAGCTCAGGTTAACGGCGCTGAAAGATAGGCTGGCAGATGTGGAGAAATTTAAAACGAGGTACCAGAGGTAGGTGGACGTCCTTTCTGCAGAAAGTTACAGGTCTGGTTGGGAGAATAGGGAGTTCGAAGGCCAGGCTGAGGTGGTAATGCCAGACCAATTTGACAATCAGAAAGGCATCGAGAGGGACCAATACTCCATCAAGCATTATATGCAGTAGCTCGGGGATGAGATCAGTATCACGTATCCAGCTGACGCGCTGAAGATGCTTGCCGCGGAAAAGGAGGGGCCCTCTACATCTGCTTCTAGTGCCATAGAGCTTATCCCCGCTTCCAATCTACCAGATCGAACTTCAGAACCCCCAGATGCTCAGCCTAGTCTTGGGGTCTCAACCGGTGAGGGGTCTGGCACGGTCATTATATCTAGTCACGAATCTGACCCTGCAATGCCACCCTTCACCGGGGCTAGTCCAAGCACCGAGATTGGCCGCGCTCCTATGGACGGACGTAACCAGGGTCTCTAACTATGTATATTTGTAAAGCTGATCTTCGTTGTAATCCTTCAAATAAATAATAAGAACAGTGCAACTCTCTTTATTATGTTTTCTTTGTCTTTATTAACCATGTCCGACCGTCTGTATAAATAATTGTATGGACTCGATTTCGGATTATTAGTGAGTCTTCCTCAAGTCATGACTACCAAGATTAGTTCCGGAGATTAGGATGCAAGTTTTGACTCATCCGGTTTCATGGAGGCATAACTCTTGTTATAACTTGTTTTGGTAGAGTTCGACCTGTGCATGTGGCTGGACTTTTCTGACCCCAAATGGGACCCTGCTCGGAACCAGCTCTAGGGATTGGTCGACTATTTTTTGGACCCGTCGTTGCAAAGGAGAAGGCCTGGGCTCAGCTCTTACCAGGAACAAACAGGGTACTATCACTCCGACGTCTCCTTAAGAGTTCGTTCTAGACCTGCATCCCGTAAGTAGGGTTTATGAGTGCACACCACTATTAACCATGTGCTTTGTATTTTCAGGATGTAATAAACCGGCTTTAATCTTAATTTCTGTCTTCACGTTTGGTTTGGCACTGGACTACTTCCAATGGGTAGACTCCAAATCTGTTCACACCCTGATCATGCGCAAATAAATCATCCCCCGGGTAGAGCCTGCTTTCCTTTAGCTCTTCATGTAGCCAAAACATTCCTTAGGGAGGGTCCACTTCCAACGGGTGGGTCCCGACCCTACTTTCCTTTAGCTCTTCATGTAGCCAAAAATGTTCCTTAGGAAGGGTCCACTTCCAACCGGTGGATCCCAACCCTGCTTTCTTTTAGCTCTTCGTTTTCTCGGGTCGTCGATGCACGACGTGACTCTCATAGTACGTGCATTTTTGAGGTCTGCTGGCAAGTTTTTGGTTGCATAGCAATTTTTTCTTTGTACATTTTCTCGGATCATCGACGAGCGATGTGACTCTCATAGTACGAGCATTTTTGAGGTCTACTGGCAAGTTTTTGGTTGCACAGTAGTTTCCTCTTCGTACATTTTCTCGGGTCATCGATGAGTGATGTTAATCCCATAGTACGAGTGTTTTTGAGGTTTGCTAGCAAGTTTTTGGTTGCACAACAGTTTCCTCTTCTTACGTTTTCTCGGGTCGTCGACGAGCAATGTGACTCCAATAGTACGAGCGTTTTTGAGGTCTGCTGGCAAGTTTTTATTGCACGGCAGTTTTTGTTGCACAGCTATTTCCTCTTCGTACGTTTTCTCGGGTCGTCGACGAGCGACATGATTCCCATAGTACAAGCATTTTTTGATTGCACAAGTAGTGTGTATGGTCTGCAACTATGGAAGACCCTTTTCCGTGGCAGCCTGGTATGATTTTTTGCCTGTGCAACTAAAACATTGGGTTTGCCATTGTGGGCAGACCCTTTTTCGTGTGGCAGAAGAACTGACCTATTTCGGAATCAAGCTTTATAATAATATAAACATCCACATGGGTCCCATGCATGAATAGTGTGTGGGCAGACCCTTTTTCCATAGTAACCCAAAAGATGAATCCATGCGGTAAAAAGAGAACTTGACCTGTTTTAGATTTAAGCTTTTTAACAACATAGGCATTCGTATGGTCTTACATCATATGTATGAGCCTTACACGTGATACTTTTTCAAGTACTGAGCATTCCACGTGTTTGGCAGATTTTTCCCCATCTTGAGTTCCTTCAGGATATATGCACCATTGTCGAGCGCTTTGACCACCTCATAGGGTTCGATCCAACTGGAGTCTAGTTTCGAGGAATTCCCTGTTCTAACTTTCAGGACCCAATCCCCAATGTTAAATCATCGGGCACTAAACTTTTTTGCGTAGTAGGACCTTGCCTGCTAGTGGTATGAAGCCAGGTGGACCAGGGCCATGTTTCTCGTTTCTTCCAGGAGGTCCGTGTTATGGCTTAACTGACGATCGTTTAAGGAGGCATCTTTTACCACTTCGGAGTGGAGGGTCAGGAGGCCGACCTCAGTCGAGATCACAGCCTCTGATCTGTAGACCATGGCAAATGGCGTTCTTCAGTAGACCTCCGCTCTGTGGTTCAATGGGCCCACACAACGGACGACAGTTCTTCTAATCATTTGCCTTTAGCCTCCTGTAAGTTCTTTTTGATGTTACTGAATATGGCTTTGTTCGTTGCCTCTGCTTGGCCGTTCCCCTGACATCATATAGCTCGCACAACTCCTTGAGCTTAGCATTTTGGAACTGCGTGCGATGATCGGCGTGTATCTCTTTCGGGATCCCGAATCGATAGATTATGTTCTCCTAGATGAAGTTAATCGTGTCTGTCTTATTAATGGTCATGTAGGCTTCAGCCTCTACCCATTTGGTGAAGTAATTCATGGCTAGTAGGACGTGCCTCTTTCCTTCTGGACTTCTGGGGAGCTCTCTGATGATGTCCAGACCCCATTTGGCAAACGGCTAAGGGGTTATGTTCGAATTAAGTATCTCTGCGGGCTGACGTTTCATTGGGGCGAACCTCTGGCATTTATCACCTTTCTTAATGAATTGGGCTGCCTCTGCCATCATGTATGGCCAAAAGTATCCGGCTATTAGAGCCTTGTGGGCTAGGCTGCGTCTGCCGGAGTGGTTGCCACATACTCCCTCGTGGATTTCCTCCATCAGTTTTTGCGCTTCGACGGGACCTATACACCATAGCATCGGACCCATTGTCGACCTCTTGTATAACTATTCACCCACCATCGAGTACCTGGCAGCTTTCAATCTGACTGACCTTGCTTTCTGGTGTCTGCGGGCAGGTTCCCCAACGTCAAATACTGTGTGATGGGTTTCGTCCACTCTTCGTCAGCAGCTCCGGTTGCAAACACATGGTGCACAGGGGTCTGCGGGGGGTCCTCCATGCTCCCGCCTTCTAAGAGAACTTCTATGCTTCCAGTCATACCCCCGATTGACGCACTCTTAGCTAGTTCGTCGGCCCTATGGTTCATCTCCCTGGGGATCGGTTCGATGTTGAAATTGCAAAAATGAGCTTTTGCCCTCATTACCTTGGAGAAGTACCTGTGCAACCTCGGCTCTTTTACTTCAAAGTTTCCCATGACCTGACCCGCGGTCAACTATGAGTCGGTCTTTACTGTGATGTTCTCCACTCCGAAGTGCAGTGCCAACTCAAGGCCTTGCAGCAGTGCCTCGTACTCTCCCTCATTGTTAGTCGCCTGGAAGCCGAGCCTCAATGCCTTCTCAACTCTGAGACCCGTTGGGGTCTGCAAGACTATCCCGATACCTGACCCTGAGGCATTTCTGGATCCGTCGGTGTGGAGCGTCCAGGCTGAAGGGGGGCGAAGTCGAAACATCTGACACAGGTCATGCTGCTCGCCGAAGGATTCAATTTCCACCAGAAAATCCGCCATAACCTGTCCTTTCTTCGCCGCTCGAGGCCGTTACTCGATATTGTACATTCCCAGCTCGATGGCCCATTTAGTCAGTCGTCCTGACAGGTCTGGCTTGGCCAAAATTTGATGGATGGGGAAATCCGTATACAAGGTGACCGAGTGTGCCTCAAAGTACTGCTGGAGTTTCTTTTTAGCATTGACCAGAGCAAGGACCAGCTTTTCTACCACACTATATTACGTCTCGGCATCCAGGAGCATGCGGCTTATATAAAACTCCGATTTCTGTTTGCCACCTTCCTCGATGAACAGTACGACGCTGACCACTACCTTGGACACTGCTAAATAGGCGAACAGGCACTCCCCTTCTGCTGGGGAAGCCAGGATAGGTGGGTGACTCAAATACAACTTGAGATCTGTCAGTGCCCTGTCTTGTTCCTCCCCCCAGATGATAGTAGAGCTTTTCTTCAAGCATTGGAAGAAAGGCTTGCATCGGTCGGACATCTTGGAAACGAATCGGCTGAGAGTAGCTATCTTCCTGGCCAGGCGTTGGACCTCCTGTACGGTCGAGGGTCTCTACACATTCGCGATCGAGGTCAGCTGGGTTGGGTTTGCCTCGATACCCCTCCTGTTCACAATATGCCCTAGGAATTGTCTAGAGGATACCCCAAACGCACACTTCTTAGGATTCAAATGCATCTGATATTGCCTCAGAATCTGAAAACATACATCTAGGTGCATCAGATGGTCTGAATCTTCCCTGCTCTTTACGACCATATCGTCGATGTATACCTTAATAGTCTTCCCTAGTAGCCTGGTGAACATTTTATTCATGAACCTCTGGTAGGTTGCCCCTGTATTCTTCAGGTCAAACGGCATACGCCTATAGCAGTACAGACCACACTCCGTGATAAAAGCCGTGTGGATCTGGTCTTCCGCTTACGGGGGGATCTTGTTGTACCCGGAGTAGGCATCCAGAAAGCTCATTCTGTGGAATCCCGCCGTCACATCTACCATTTGGTCGATTCTTGGTAGGGGGAAGCTATCCTTCGGGCAGGCCTTATTCAGGTTGGTGAAGTGTATGCAAATACGGTCGTCGCCATTTTTTTTTCACCACTACCAGGTTGGAGACCCAACATGGGTATACGCATTCCTTGATCAGACCGTTCTCCAGCAGCTTCTCCACCTCTTTGTTGATCGCCCTGTTTTTCTCTGGTGCGAACCTTCGGGGTTTCTACCTGACTGAAGGGAAATTGGGATCTATGTTTAGTCGGTGGCAGGAGTGTGCGGGATCTATCCCAGGCATGTCATCGTTGGACCACGTGAAAACATCCTCGTTTCGCTTCAGGAATCCCAACATCTCGTTCTTTTGCTCCTCGGGTAATAAGGCCCCGATTAGAATCACCTTCGCCGGTTCTGCCTCTTTCAAAGGGACCGCTACCAGCTCCTCGATCGTGGATTCTCGATCGTCAGACTCCTCTTTGATTCACTTCATGTACGCTGGCAGGCGGTCCTTTGATTGCTATCTGTCCCTGATTGCAGTGCTCGCACTCGCATCGGCTCCCCTCAGGATGGCTAAAAAGTATTTCTTTGCAGAGGCCTGGTCTCCCTTGATGTTTATCGTGTAGGTACCGTCCTTTGATAGACATCTTAAGACCTGGTGGAGGGTGGAAGTGACCCCATGCATGGCGTGGATCCATCCCCTTCCCATGATGATGTTGAAGGAGGACTGCCAGTCAATGACGACGAAATCCACGTCCAAGCATCTCTCAGCAGCGCAGACATTCAGGGTCACACTGCCCAAAGGGCAGACCTTCGTACTGTCGAAAGCGAACAGCGGCTGACAGGTTGGCCTGAGTGCGCTTCGATCCAGACCCATATTCTCGAATGTGCTAAGGAACAAGATATCGATCCTGCTTCCACCGTCGACCAGGACTCTTCCGACCAATGTGGAGCCGATCTATAGTTTAATCACCAAGGGGTCGTTGTGAGGCTGGCATACTGTAGTGAAATCTTGTTGGGTGAAAACGATGGGGGCGGCAGAGGTGCGGCTTTCTCCCGACATCAAATAGTTGACAGAATGGCCCATCCCCCTCAAGCGCTTCACCCTTCCTTCAGTTCTTTTGAGGCATTTTTCCTTCTCTTCCGGATCCTGGGTTGGCTCTGGCCTGCCCATGATGGTCGGCACTATCCTCAGGGTCTGCTCTCCTGACCCAGAGGCTTAGGTCTGCTTCCCTTTCTCAAGCCTGGTGACGTCTTCCAGCGGTTGGGCTCCGCCAATTTTCACATACTGTTTCAACCTGCCGGCATGGATCGCCATCATGAGCTGTGCATAAAGGTTGTGGCAGTAGATGGTGTCGTGCCCGAAGTCTTTGAGGAACTAGCAATACCTATTCCTGTTCTTCATATTCTCAGGGGTGCCAGAGTTGGGCGGGTCTTTGAAAATGCCCCTGTCTTTGTTTTGGAGGTAGATCACGTCGATCAGCTTGTTGAGCTCATACTTCAGCAGAGAGTCACGGGGCATCTTCCTCCTCTTGCCACCTTCTTGACTGTCTCGGCTAGGGGCTTCCTGCTTCGGAGTCGGCCCTTGGCCTGGTGAGGGCCTCTTCACCACTTGCGGGGATGGGGTTTGTACCGATACCATTGTTATCGTGGCGGAGGTCTTGGGCATCTTCTGGTGGCTTTCCAGCACCCTGAATACCCCTTCTGACTTCGCTTGGACATTCGCCATATCGTACAGAAGATTCAAAAGGAGGTGGTCCGATAGCATTGATCCTGGCTGCAGGCCCCTGACGAATAAGCCGGTAGCTTGGAGCTAGTCGGCATTATGGACCAGGGACATTACCTCGAGGAGCGAGAGGTACTCTCGCGGGGACTCATCTGTGGCCTGCTCTAACCGGTCTAGGTCTCGCATGGTTTCTTGCTGTCTCCGTACACCCGCGTACTGCTTAAGGAAAAGTTTGCAGAAATCTTCAAATCTGTTTATGGATTTTTCCGGTAGCTGCCTGAACAATAGCAAGGCTGGTCCCGCCAGGGTCGTAGAGAAGACTTTACAGGTCACGGCCTCGTCCCTGGTTTCCAAGGCCATCTTCTGCTAAAAGTGGTATATGTGGTCGAGGGGGTCGGTTTTCCCCTAGAACGGCCTGAAGGTCAGGGTCGTGAAGTCCCTCGGTATGGGCTCCACCTGGATCTAGTCAGCGAAGGCCGTCTGATTGATCCATCGCACAGTTTGTTCCACCAGGTCTTCGGGGGTCTGGCTGTGATGGGCCCCGAGTCTCTTACCTAACTCCGCTATCATCTCTTGCTTCCAGTTGGGGGGCATACCTCCTACTCTTCCATGGCGTCTTCCGCCCATCGCCCCCCTGGTTTAGAGGGGTCTCGACTGGCTTTGCCGTGCCCTCTGCATCCGCAACCCAGATGGGGCGGGAGCTTCTCCTCGAGGCTGACTTCCGAATTCTTGTTGGACTTCTTCGTCAAAATCTTCCCTCCCCTCGGTCCTGTCTTCGCTCACCAGCAACCCTTCGAGGCGGGAGTTATCTCTGTGTACCTCTGCGATCTCATCCCTTAAACCCAGGATAGCCTCGTGGGCTATCTCTGCCTTTCAGTTTGCTTCCGCCAGGGCGGCAAGCATCTGATCCAGATCTGGTCGTGCTTCTCAGGAGCTCCCTTCGGCATCGGGACGTGTGCTCCTGGTTGTCATTCTTGAGGGTGCCATCAGACGTTGTATGGCTTTTCGTTCGGAAAGAGCACAATCGTGAGTCTCCTACTTTTTTTCTCTAGCTCAACCATTTCCCACAGACGGCGGCAAACTGTTGGAGCGGTTTCTCACCAGCCGTCCACGTGTCTCTGAACCGCTGATGATGTATTCTCCAATTGTCAACATGTCCTCACTATCCCAAAGTACTCTAAACTCCAAGTAAGGTCGGAGAGGCAGGGGTGACTACCTACAAAGACTCTCCGATGCTTAAGTGAGTGATCTGCCTTTGATTTTTGGTAGCAAGGAATTTAGTTCTGTATGATTATATATTCGTTTCTTGCTCATAAGCATTTTTTTATACTTTTTTCTATAAGCGTACATGCCCCTCTCAGGAACGCATTGCTCATATATATATAATCCTGAGATTGTGACCCATATGGGTTTCAATCTCAGGACTGAGTACTTTTTTCCTCAAAACTTTTCCCAGAGGTCACGGCCCGAGATTACCATGATTTTCTCTGTATCGTTATGGCCTGATTTCCGCCGCCTCCTATGGTTTGAATCTGTCAGGGATGATATTTGGGCAAATTGCCATTCTGGAAGGACGGCTTGCCTTTTGCGCACGCCTACCTAGGATCGAATTAAATGCTCTGTCTGGGTCTAGAGTTGTTAGTTGCTTTTCATTGTATTCTGATGGAAGACTTTTGGGGCTTCCGACCCCTCAGTTGTCGAGAAAGGGGTCAGACTAGGCCGAGACCGTCCAGGGTCTGTGATGGACTCGGCCCTAACCTCGGACGACCTAATGGCCGACTGTGATATCACGTGTGACCCACGTGGCCTTTAGTTAATCACTCTCGACACCTGTCGGACCGTGGGCCCCTTTGTGACCTGTTCTGCCGCTCGATCGTCCACGTGGTGTAAGACTTGGGAACGGGTCCCACACGTACCAATTTGGTTTCAGATTTTTTATTTTCAATTACAACTTTATTATAATTATACATCTTTCCCTCCACCTAACCACTAGTCGATCATTGAGATATTGCACAGATTCATATAATTGCTATAATATAATGGTGCATTGATATCAAAACAAGTTTGATATTAGTAAAGACATAAATAATAAATTAACTAAGTACAATAATTGGTGTAGTGCTATTATACTCGAGAATAAAATATCAAGCTAATCATTTATTCGACCATTTTCTTTTCTACTCTAGAACCTTATATACGTTAAACTTTTTGTAACTAGGAGATATAGTAGAATATGTATTGTCGTGACATATCTAATGCCCAACATTCTCACATGTATAATAGGCCAATAATAAACATGTTCATATTGCATAATAGACATATCAAGTGACTAGAATCAAATTTACAGTAAATTTCTCATTCTTTATTGTTAAATGCTTTCAATATGTGTTATTGTAATAATGGTTGTCGAAGTGTTCCGATACAGTGTAAAGGCTCAGTACCCTCAGAGAGAGAGCTTGGTGTGTAAAAAGAACAAAGAATACATTCATGAATAATAATACTATATGCACATGCATTAAAAACTATCTCTATTGATAACTTAGTCAAATAGTAGTTTTTTCGGTAAAATGCATCTTTCACGCTTTTCAAAACCAAATTCACTGTGCATTTAACGCATCAAACAGCTTTAATTTAATGTTTAGGACTCATTTCTAGCATTTTTAAAAAATGCTCATTCTAGGTAAGCACGAGATGATAGTCACTATATTGAACTATGTTTAATTATACTAAGCTACCTTAGATTCAGCTTAATCGCTAAATGTCATCTTTGTGCATTCTATGAATTTGGCAATTATACTATATTTGCATTATTAATTAGAGTCTAATGGACTTTCATTTTATGTTTAATGATTGGTTATGGGGCTAGGTGCCATCAAATTAGAATAAGATTGGCCATATAGGATCATAAGTCAAAGTATGACTAGATTTCA
>JXTB01000080.1:545480-574429 GCA_002914805.1 Parasponia andersonii
AGCAAGATCAAAACAATACATTGATGAGGATTGAGCTTGATCTTTTAGAAGAAATGCATGAGCAGTCTCAACTACAAATTGCTTCATACCAACAATGTATAGCTCGATATTATTACTCTAAAGTCAAAAATAGAAAATTTGAAGTTGGTGAACTTGTTCTTTGACACGTTCACCTTAGTACTAAAAAGCATGCTGTTGGTGTATTTGGACCTTCTTAGGAAGGACCATATGTTATTGATGTCGACATTTGACCTAGGACGTATAAACTAGCTTGCACTGGAGGAGAAAAGATTGACCATGCTTGGAGTACAGAACAACTTCGACGTTATTATCAATAAATCTTCATATAGCTTTAAAGGCTCGGAGGGTATCTTGATATTTGTCATCTAAATTCATCAATAAAAACATCATTTCTTCGATTTATCATCTTGTTGTTTCTTTATATTGGTTCATCTTTTACAGTTTTATGGCCGTCTTCGAACACCATAAAACTCGGGGAGCAGTGGGATTAGATTATGTAATCTTCTACTTGTTTTATAAGGGACTATGCAACTATTCAATTAGAGGGGTTAGAATTTTGGATCGCTAAATTTCTAAAAATTCCTTAAAATCTTAGGATTTCTCCTTACTTCATGTCTTAGCATGTCGTATTATGCGATATCCCTCCTCAAACACAAAAGTAACTAAACAAAATGTCCATAGTTGGATGTAATATATTGCTATAAATCCTATTTTGCCATGGAAATTTTGAAAAATAATATTGAGTTTGCATCACTTATACTCGTTGTTTTTCTTAAGTGACCTAACCTATGCTAACACTTAAAACCTATTTTAAGTTATTTGGATTCGAATCGCATATTTATTATCATTATTATGCGATGTCTTCTTATACTAATGGTTTTGCAGAGTAAAAAATTGGAAAAAAAATATTATAAATAGAAGCTCGCACCCATGTATGAGCAAAATGTTATAAAATTAATGGGACAAACCCACATTTGTCCTTTAACTTTACAAATTTGGTTTACAAAATATATATAATAAAAACTACTGTGCACATGTGCCTTCTCCACCATTTATAGCTTGTTCTACAGCTTCTTCTGCAGCTTCTTCTGCAGCTTCATCCAACTTCTAAGTCTCAACGAGTTCGACAACGTCTTCAACAAAGAATGAGAAGTCAAACCCTAGACACTCGCAGTAGATGTTGTATATAATTGTAGATGTGGTGATGTCGCTGGCCTTGTCTTCAAGCTTTTTGCCCTCAGTAGCCTTGAACTCTTCGACAGCCTTGCGACCCGCCTCTTTTAGTGCACCTAGATGTTAAGAGATAATCTTCTCAAGCTCTTTTATTTTTTCTATGAGCTGCTCCTTTTCTATATTCTCTTTTGCTAGGGCCTCCTGTAGCTGCTGCTTCTCAGACTCATAGCTGCTCGTTTCTTCTTCATGAGTTTTCTTCAGGTGCTAGTTGGTCTGGGCAATTTCTTTGATCTTCTTGCCTTTCTCCACGCATTTAAGTATCAGATCATAGATGAGCACATCAGCAACAGCAGTCTAAAACAAAGGAAAATCATTAGAAAGAGGTCATCTCACATAAAAATCAGAAAGTAATTCACACTTACGTTGGCAAGCATTCTTATGGCGGCATGGAATACGACCTTCAGTGGCCTACTTCTCATCTTCTCCCAGCCTTTTGCTAAGGTGAAGTGATCTATAAATACAGCACTGAGGCCTACTTTTTTGGGTAGCTGGTGAAAGAGTGTGAGCAGATCAAGATCCTCACCCTGACCTAAGGCCACACCTAAAGAAGAAGAGCCCAATTACTTATACAAAGGTTCCGATTCGCTTGTTGAGGCTAGGGGTGGAGGTAAATTCTAGGGAGCATCATCAAAGATGTCCTATCTGTTCAATGAAGTGTCAACCTTCTTTTTTCCCTTTTGATGCTGGAAGAGTGTTATCCTAAGCTTTTGACTTAGATCTTGAGCCTAAAGTAGAGGGAAGAGCTCGAAATCCACGACCAATTATTGTCATATCTTCTGCATAACAATATTATGATTAGTATGCGAGATATAAAATATCACAATGAATAATGAAGAGTGAGTTTTACCTTTGGTTGTTTGAGATGTTGACGATGGCTATTATTATTGAGCGATAGTAAGCTACGAAATTGTCTGCTTCTTCGAAGAAGAACCCTCGCCTTTTTGGTTTTTCGAGGTAGAGGTCCTTGAAGTCAAAGGCATTTTTTGCTTCTCATAAGCTGAAGTTTGTCGTTTCTTTTCTTGGGAGTGGAGCACTCCTTGGACTATTTGCAGCCAATGGCAGGCTCACACCTTTAGGGAAAAGACCAGAAGCGATCAAGTTCTCTGCTGTCCCTAGAAGCTTCCAGTCAAATTCCATTTTGGGGAATACGTTGATTTTCCTAACTCGAAGAAACTGATCTGAGTTAAGTGAAGGGCACTCTTCTCTATTAGCTGGGAAGTCCAAATAAATATATTAGAATTAGTAAAGTATAAAACGTGCGAGTATAGTAGGGTGAATACTTACCGGTATGTTGAAAAAACCCATTTTTAGCATACTCAAAGTGGAAGAAGCCATCCTTCCACTTGCCCATTTTGTTCCTAACATTAGAGAAAGTCTTTTCATCGGAGCCTAATCATTTGCAAGCATAATAGAAGCTGACATCGAAGGAATTCGACTTGAGGCAATAAAGTCATATGAATTCTTCTGGGGCTAGGATTCCTAGTTTATGCTTATGGTATAGTATGTACCATCCTACCATGTATCTATATGTATTATGTGTTAGTTGAAATGGAACGATGCCATAGTAATTGACCACGGATTGTATGAATGGGTGAAGAGGTAAATAGACTCCAGCTTGCATCAAGGCATCAATAAATGCAGTGTATTTGAATGGAGGAGTGTTAGGGTGATTGAATTTTGTTTGTGTAAGAATTGCTAGCTCCAGATCGAGGTTATATTGTTTCTTCTGCTTCTTGATCTTTGCCTATGTATAGTTGGATTTGATGTTGCCGCAGGACCGCTATTCTTTGACGTATTGAAAATTGGTAGAGTATTCTGGTGTGTGTCTATCTTGTTGAGGGCATTGGTTTTCCAGGTGATCTCCTATACGAGGACTATTTTGCCTAGCTCCAATTATTTCTACTTTAGGCTCTTGTTCAATATAGTCTTCAAGGTCTATCGAACTAGTGCCCACATCGGAGAATGACGAATCCCTTGAGAATGCATTCCCCACCCTAACATCTTTGCTACTAGGCATCTGAAATGACAACATCAGCATATTCAATCCTATGTGAGCATTGGTCTACAAGAAAATTTATAAATTGAGTTATAAAGTCTAAACTAAGTGTGACCTGTAAAAAGGCATGCTAGTTTGTCTATTGTTAGTTTGTATACTCGCTATATGCGAGCAATTTGGGGCCATAAACCCTTAAATTGTGCCGAAAACAAGCTATTCATCTATCTCAGATCTGGTCAAATGTCTCTATTTAGTTTATGGATTGATCTCTATAATGGATTGTTATCTTACAAATTTGAGTCATTCTTTAGCTATACGTCATTCGATCTACTAAATTTGTGCCTATTGCTTGACTACAATATAGAATCCTAGATTTAGTCTTATGGTATTCATCTATAAACCCAGAATTTTCATAAATCTTAGGTTCTTCTTCTATATGTTTCTTCTATTTTTTGCATCTAAGTCTAAGTCATCATCACTGAATCAGATTAGTCGAAGTTTAAGGGTTATTATTCAAGTATTATTAGTTCGATAAATAGTTAAATCTACAGTTTTCAAAGTTTAAAAAACAAACTCAGAGACGGTGATAGTTTAAGTTTCAATTTATACATGATGTTTCTCAGAATATTATAATATTTGACAGAAATAGAAATAAAAATATGAGAATAGGGAAGAGTCACCAACCTTTAGAAAAAAACTTTGATGAGCTTGAACTAATATCACTGGAAAAGTCGAGGTGGAATGAATTGGTGTATGTGCCAGTGGTAAAGAAAGGGAACTTGTGTTCTATTAGAAAAATGTTTTTTGAGGATTTCTTGAGTTCGAAGGCTTAAAAAGATTCATATAGTGAAAATGAATGAAGAAGAAGACAAATGGGTCTTTAATATTTATTAGAGTCATTAAATCTCAATCGTGGGTCAAGGGATTCAATTTTCAAGATTTGATGGTCTAGATTCATGTGGGAGAATTAATTTTTAAAAAATCAAGGCAATTAGTTTTTGAAATATGAAAGAATTTTGATGTGAAACAATAGCTGATGTCATCATCATTATCACACCTACTCAAGAAACGGAGAAGTCTTCTTGAGTCTCACCAATTCCTTGAGAAACAGTAACACATGGTTGTGTCTGTTAGGGAAGAGGTATGTGTGGATGTGATTCGAGATTTTTTATGACTCTTTAAGGGTTTCAAGATGATCTTATTAATATCGCACTCTTAAGCTCGCACTTGTCAAAGTAAGAAGCCCCATTCAATCCTAAATGACTGATGGAGCTGGGAGGCAATTGTTGTAAGATCATAGATCTACATTAGTTAATGTTAGGAAAAGAAAGTCAATGACTGAGTTAAATGCGTTAGGTCGCATGTATGCTTTCCTGATCGAAGTACGACCTCCTTCGAATGAGTTAAGTGCGACCAACAGAATAGGAAACTGGATCAATCTTCGCCAAATAGGTAATCTGCAAGGAGAGGGAAACAAGCTTTTGAGTAAATATCAAGCAATCAGTTCCATTTAAAGTTGTTACCCAATTTTGTATTATTACTCGAAATTGTATTTTATGATTATGTACTTTTCCGTTTTAATAATTGGGAAACCTAAAGCCACCTCCACCTATATAAAAGGGGCTTAGTCTCATAATTTGTCATCTCACAATCACTTCAGTACACACTCTGTAATTCTCTCTTTGCTCTCACCTTGAGACTTAGAGAAACACTTGTTATTCTCTAAAACACAGTGAAGAACAGTAGACGTAGGCTCATCTTATTTAGGGTTGAACCATTATAAAAGTCTTGTCTCCTTATTTACTTTAATTATTCAACTCTTTTTACATACAAGCCACATCTTGTAATGTCTTAAATTTGTTATTGACAAAACCTCCATCAACACTAATGCATATGGGCATTCTTAAAGATGTCTATTGGATAATCGAAGCAAAGGTATGATTATCAGGGGAGATTTTAAATTCATTTATTTTATACATGCCTGGTCATAGTAAAAGCTCATTTGCAAAAAAGCATCATGCTAAAAGAATGAAAGTTTGTCATAAATGTATATGATAGATTTGTAACACAAAATTCTACTATTAAGGAATGGTATCCACAAATTATGAAGATAAAATAAACTTTATTAAGGATGGCATGAGTAAGGGGTCATTGGATGACCTCTTATTGACCGTTGAGATGCATCCTAGTGGAGATATATATTTTTGCAATTCACAAATTATGGCTAGAATTTCTGTAACCCCTCAGAAATCCTTAGACTTGTAATATTAGTAGAATTATTATAAAACTTAGTATCAAATTTTAATAAGCTTACATTCGCAAATACTTGAAATTATGTGTGTGGTATTATTTTAATGTCAAATTTTATTATGTGAGAAAATCATACTTAATCCTTGTTTTAACTTAGAAATTGTAAGTTAGTTTTCCTTAATAATAAATTAATTCTACAATAATTATATTATGAACATTAATATAACCTAATTAAAAATGTGACATATTTATAACCTAAAGTTAATGGTCACACCAAAATATTACCATGCCATAATTTGAATGGCTAAGATTTAAGTATACAAAGAATTAAGTAGACTAATCAATCTAAAGGTGGAAAATAAGTTATAAAAAAAGATGAAGAGTAGTAAAGTTTTACCTTAGGAAGGTAATAATTTTAAATGAGTGGAATAGAAAAGGAAAGGGATAAAGTTAGTGGGTAATTCAAAAGGTAGGAAAAAAGAAAAATCATAATGGAAATGTTCTTTGGAAATTAGTGGCCATAATTCAATGTTGAAGACATAGACAAAACTAATTAGTAACTTTTGTCTCCAAAATAATTCAAAAGGTATAAAAAAGATTAATATAGCGGAGACTTTCTTTGGAAGCTAGTGGTATTGGATTCTGAATAATTGAAAAAGAAGAAAAATTAGAGACAAAAGTAGTAGATGAGTAAAAAATAAAGTAAAAGATCAGGTAATGGAGGAGGAAAAAAAGATATATTGACAAATTGACAATAATGATGTTTGGATTATTTAATGGAATGTGAAAGTATGTATTATTGGATACCTTCCATGGATGGCCTATAAATAGATCATTCATTTGGCAATTCAAATTCATGCTTAACCTTTCAATTACTTAGCCAAAACTATCTTCATATTTCCAATTATTCCTTCTAAAAAAACAAAAAAAAACTCTTTCTACCTCACTTTCTTCCAAATCCACAAGAGTTATAATATTTTACCCATCGACTCTAGAAATTAAGAATTATAGTCAATAGTAGAGAGAACTTAGTTTTATGGTGGAGACATAAGAAAAAAGATTCAAGCTTGGAAGGTAATTATTCCCTCACCTTGCTTATTATGTGATTATATAAACATATTTGACCTACTTTAGATGTTATATAATTTATATTACGTTTAGACTTATTTGTTGATTTCTTAAGCCTATAAATATGAATACTTCATAATAATAAATGCTAAATAATAATAATAATAATAGTAAAATCAAAATGACTAAACACAAAAGTGGAAGATTTTTAAGTGTAAGACCCTAAAATAAAATATGCATGAAAATGAACTAAGCTTAATGATTTAGACTTAGATCCTTAAGAACAGATTTTTACCCATTAGGAATGCTTTCCAAAAATTAAAGATTTTTGCTCAAAATTTGAAAGGACTAAAATGCAAAAAAAAAAAAAAACTTTGAGTATCAGGGTCAAAAGTGTAATTTTAACAAAATATGAGCCAAATATAAGAGAAAGTTATTATAGGAAGTTTTAAGACTATTTTAAAGTGTAAAAGTACATAAAGGAAGAATCTTTAACAAAAAACAATGAGATATAACTCAATATTTAATATTAGAGGGAATAAATATTAGAAATCTTAAGATTATGGGCAAAAATATAAATTATAAAAACTTGAAATATTGGGTCAAAAATTTGGTAGAAGAATAATTAAAAAAAATATTGTAGACATGAAATCAATTCTAGGAAATAAATAATGTATGCCTCTAATTGTATTTTGCCTAAGTTTAGTGATAGGCCTAAAAAACGAGATCAATGACCAAATTTTTGATAGATTAAAAAATCACGATGATCAAGGTTAAGGGGAATCAAATCTCATCCATCTAAGTGAAAGTATAAATTAGTCAATGAATATAACATGACATTGTTTTTCAAACGTGAAGTTTTATGCTAGATCAAGACTGACTCTTAAATGTTTTAAACCCACTAAGTAATTAGAAGTTTAAAAAAAAAATAGTATAAGGCCACATTTAATTTCTCTAACAAATAGAGTATGTATACGTCAAGGCAAACTTCGATCTAGACGTATGTAATTAATGAGTGGAACTAGGACAATCATATTACGAGGTAAGTACAATTTCACCTATGGCATGGATGGTTGAAAATGTTTCATGCGTGCAGTATGATATATTTGAATTACTTTCATATGTTAACTTGCCTTTATATTATTATTGTATGGTCTATGTATAATATATGTTTATAAAGATACTTTTCCTATGCTATAAAAACATGACGTATGCTTACTTTATAATGTTATCATGAAAATACTTCAACATACTTTAATAAAGGAAATGATATGATACTTGAATATAAGTTTGGGTTCATTGAAGTGTACCCACTCATATTAAGAAAAGACTAAATAAGATAAAGAATTTAAAGGTATCGTACCAACCTCCACTAGGTGAGGATATCCGAGGGAAAATAAGACCGACCTCCCCTAAGTGAGGATTTCCGAGGAAAAGTATCTTAAGATTATGACCATGGGTATTTTTAGATGGGTCGCTCTCTTGGTTCCCCATTTGGTGGTGCACACTCGGCACGTACACTAGGGCCCATAAGAAAGATAAAAGACTTTACAATCAAGAATGAGATACAATCATGATATAATATCTTATAATAAAGCATAAAGTAATGATTTCATAAAATAGCACAACTGGACTTTCATAATAAAAAGAAAAAAACAAGAATTGTTTGTTCATAAGAAAATTATTTTGTGAGAATTACATTGTACTTACTGGGTGAAACCTCACATTTTATGAGTATCCATACTATAGGTACCAGAGGAAAGAAACTTCTGATTTGATTGATGGGTTAGCTGGAATTGAAGCGGGGATGAATGCGAGGCACAGACAATGGAATACCGTCATTAAAATTATTTTCGCATATGTTCTTATTATGAGACAAATGATTTCAATTATGTAAACTTGATGTTGTTTTAAAGCATAGTTATAACTTGGTATTTTATTTCGTCATGCATGGTTTAATCAAATTGAACTTGAAAATGTATTTCAATTTCATAGAAGTTAAACAAATATTTTTTTTGAAAGATCTAAAAGTGGAAAAGTTTTGATTTAAATAAATGGAAAACATAAGGGGTTTTATCAAAAAGACCTAAACTGTCTAAGGAGAGCTTGGGACTTAAGTGGTCCGCATATGACCCTCCTCTTCACCTGGGAGCCCTTTATGGTTGCACATTATTTAAATCACCTTAATAAAAAGTTTATAATCAAATTTAAATAAAGGGTACTTAACCATTGAGAAGCATTTACTTTTTTGCAAAATTTAAGTAAATTGTTAGTTATGAATATAAATTTTTTAAAAGGAAATAAAAATATATAAAAAAAAATTTGTCATGAATTTTCAGCATCTAAATTTCTTTTTTTTTTTAAAATAAGCTAAGAAGGTAAGTAGTTAAATGCCCGAAAAGTCTGGTCATTATAGTTAGTATTAGAGCAGGTATCCAGCGATCGTACCTCGCATCCCTCCATAACATTTCATATAACTCAAGTAAGTATAATTTTGCTTAGTATATTATTTAACCTTAAGAACGTATTATGTAATTGTAATACATGCCAAAATAATCGACTTTCCGATGGACCGAGAGATTGCTCAACCTCAAATTTTTGGAGCCGCAGTAGTGGCTACCTTTAGAGCAGGATGACCACCATATAACTTGAGAGAATGTACACCCGAAACGTTAGGGAATTGGCTTCATGAAACGAAACAACTTTTACGAGCATGTCGTATCCAAGAGTACGAATGGACCACTCTTGCAGTCATGCAACTACGAAATAATTCTCGAGTATGGTGGCGAACATCAAGACACATTGCAAACAAAATGAGTTGGGAAACGTTCTGCAGATTAATCATAGCACGCTTTTCACAAATAGAATACCATAACAATCCAATAGAGATTTCAACAACCGAGACGCAATTACATGAACGAGCTTTTGACTATGTGAGAAACAAATGGGAATCCCGGCCAGGCGAATCTTTGGAAGAATATAACATCTATTTTTCCAAGGAAGTTGTTCACTTATTCCCTCCGAGGTAGCCTAATAGTATCCTACTTATGACCTATTGGAATGGAGTCCCAAGTCATATCCGAAGATGTATGCGGAACCCACTTATTGATATGAATCTTGAACGCATTAGTTCAAAGGCAATTCATGTGGAAGAGGAATATCAAAGGGAAATGGAGCAAAGTATGGCTAAAGGATCATCTCACGGGAATGCCACAAGAACACCTTCCTAAGAAGGAGACCTAGGAGAAGAGCAAAGAAAGGTGCGACCACGAAAAGAGGCAGAGTGAACCAAGCCCACCAGACAAGGAAACACTAATGACAATGAGGAAGACTCTGAAGAGGATTCAGAAGAGAATCCGGAGGAAAACCCCAACGAACCTTCAAACACTAATAGGAGATATTAAGTATAGAGTAGACTAGAACTGTTTATATGTTCTTATCTTGTATTTTAATTAATGAAATAGTATAATTATGAAACAATGTATGTCTTATTACTTAATTTATCCTTTTTCCTCATAATTAAAGTCGAGATAACTAATAATACCTTGAACTAATAGGAGTTAACTAAAAACAAAAAAAAATGGCAAGAGGAAGAGGAAGACCATGAGCCAGTCCAATAAATGCACCCGAAGCACCTAACCAAAGCAATCTTGTAGCTAACTTGCAACAACGACTCCAAGCTCAAGAAAAGGAGATGAGGAACCTTCGAGAGCAACTAAGGCAACAATACCAAGAGAATGTGAAACCTCAAGTGGACAATGAAGAACCTTTACCTCAAGAGGAAGAACCAATACTATAGCCAGAACTGGTAATACATGCTCCACGTGTGGAGGGCCAGGAACCAATTTATGAACGCTTCAGAAAGATGCGTCCTGCTGAGTTTGAAGGATCGACGGATCCTTTGGTGGCCGAAGAATAGTTATCATCAATCCAAACCATTCTAGATTTTATAAACCCTAATGACCATGAAAAGGTGTTATGTGTATCTTATGTCTTGAAGAAGGATGCACGATATTGGTGGGAGACAATCAAAATGAGAAGAAATGTCAGAGAAATGTCGTGGAATAACTTCATCCATGAATTCAACCAAAATTACTATAATCGTATGGCGATGTAGGCCTAGCAAAATGAATTCATTAACATCAAACAAGGGAATATAACAATCACCGAGGCCGTACGAAAGTTCGACTAGCTTACAAGACTGTGTCCTTATTTGGTACCCACTAAAGAGGAACGAGTAAGAAGGATGCTTGAAAAGTTTTGCCCTGAGTTAGCAGTTGCCATTGATAGTGGCGATAATCCACCAACTACAATTGCATAATGTGTAGGAAGGGCACTCAGAGTAGAATACCATCTTGCCCAAGCCAAGGAAGAATGACAAAAATATTTCGAATCAAAGAAGAACTAATGCAGGCAAGCTAAACCGAATCAGGATAATAACCAAAGAGGATTTGGGACCCAATCTAGCCATAATAAGATCCAGAACAGCAACAATAACAACCACAATAATTATAGTGGAAAGAAGAGAATGAATAACTTTCGTAGCCAAAGAAGCCAAAAAGGAGAACCTCAATAGCAAAAGAAGGCCAAGATAGAATTTCCACCATATCCTAAGTATGGCAAGAAACACCCTGGGGAATGTCGCCTTGGCTCAAACACCTATTACCTCTATGGAAAGAAGGGTCATTATTCCAAGAACTGCTACAGTAAACAGAATTAAGCTAACCTGCCAACCACATCTAAGCCACAAGGACCTCAAATTCACAATATGCAGATCAAACTTAAAGGACCCCAGATTGGTCAAGGAAGATTGGAGGCACCTCCAGAAACCATTGCCCAAGTCTACACCTTTACGAGGGAGAATGCAGATGTGGGAACCTCTAATATGGTCATAAGTCAGCTGTCTGTTGCCACTCAAAATGCATATGTCTTGTTTGATTCTGGTGCTACGCATTGTTTTGTGTCATATGTGTTTACCAAAAGAATAGCTCAGAATAGTGATAAAATGACTAGAACTTTAAATGTAGCTCTACCTTCAAGTGAAACTTTGACAACGAATTATTGGATAAGACGTGTTCCAATAATTATAGCTACTAGGGAGCTGTATGCTGACCTAGTTATCCTAGGAATGATTGATTATGATGTCATTTTAGGAATGGACTTCTAAAGAAGTTATAATGCTAACATTAAATTCGAAGTCGAAGGATCACGTTCAAACCTCTAGGAGAAGAAAAGTTCACTTATAATGGAGATACTAAGAAGCAACCTAGAGTAATGATCTCAACAATGTAAGCAAGGAGAATGTTGAGTAACTGGTGTCTGGGATATCTAGCTAATATTCTAGATAAGAGGCCAGAAAATGTAATCATCATCAAGGAGTATATTGATGTGTTTCCCGATGACCTGCTAGGACTACCGCCTGAGCGAGCAATTTCCTTTCAGATTGAATTGCTGCCCAGTACTACCCCTATTTCCAAAGCACCTTACAAGATGGCACCTGCTGAGATTAAAGAGCTACAAACTCAACTACAAGAGTTGTTACACGAGGGTTTCATCCGACCAAGTCACTCACCATGGGACGCACCTGTACTATTTGTGAAGAAGAAAGATAGTCGACTATAGAGAATTGAATAAGGTGACCATAAAGAATAAATATTCCTTGCCAAGGATAGAAGACTTGTTCGATCAATTAAAAGGAGTTGCAGTTTTCTTAAAGTTTAGTTTGCGATCAAGCTATCATCAACTAAGAATTAAAGAGAGTGATATTCCAAAGTCTGACTTTCGAATGCGATATGGGCATTATGAGTTCTTAGTAATGTCTTTTGGGCTAATAAATGCTCCTGCGACATTTATGGACCTGATGAATAGAGTGTTCAAGGAATACTTGGACAAATTTGTCATAGTCTTTATCGATGAAATCTTGATTTACTCAAGGTCTCATGAGGAAGACAAACCACACCTCAAACTCATATTGCAGAAGTTAAGGGAATACCGTCTCTATGCCAAATTCTGGCTAGCCCGAGTCCATTTCTTAGGACATGTGGTTGCGAAGGAAAGAGTTGTCATAGATCCTTCTAAGATAGATGCAGTGAACAATTGGCCAGCACCCAAAATCGTGACTGAAGTGAGGAGCTTTTTGGGATTAGATGGCTATTACCGAAGGTTTGTAGAAGGATTTTCAAAGCTCACTACTCCCTTCATGGACCTTACAAAAAAAGGAAAGAAATACGAATGGATGGAGAAGTGTGAAGAAAGCTTCAAAGAGTTTGAAGAATAGGCTTACCAGTGCACCTATACTTACCATCCCATCAAACGAAGGATAGTTTGACATATAGTGATGCATCGAAGCTGGGACTAGGAGCAGTACTAATGCAAAATGGAAAGGTTATAGCATATGGTTCTCGACAATTAAAGGAGCATGAGAAAAACTATCCAACTCATGATCTAGAACTTGCTGCTATAGTATTCACTCTCAAACTTTGGTGACACTAATTATACGAGGCTCAATGTCGAATCTATACCGAGCATAAAACCCTGAAGTACATATTCACTAGAAAGAGTTGAACATGAGGCAACATAGATGGCTTGAGTTAGTGAAGGACTATGATTGTGAAATCTTGTACCACTCGGGTAAGGCAAATAGGGTTGCAGATGCACTAAGCAGAAAAACAACTTCAACTCTAATGTCAATAAAAGCTTTACCTAAGCTCTTACAAGATGATATAAATAGTATCAGTTTAGAGTTAATAATAAGTAAATTATCTATATTAACTCTTAAACCAAACATTTTCGAGAATATGAAGGAAACCCAAGAGCTCGATCCTGTCTTAGCACGAATTAAAGAAGACATTGCAAAAGGAAAACTGACTGAGTTTAGTCTCTCTACTGATGGAATTCTCAAACTAAATGGTAGATTATCCATACCCAATGATGCCAAAATGAAGAATCAGATCCATTATGAGGCACACAAGACCCCTTATTCTGTCCATCTTGTTGCGACAAAGATGTTTAACGATCTAAAGGAACACTTTTGGTGGAATGGAATGAAAAATGATGTTGCAAAATACGTACAAATGTGCTTGACATGTCAAAAAGTCAAAGCTAAATACAAGCAACCTACTGGAGAACTACTACCAATTGAAATTCCATAATGGAAATGGGAAAAAATTGCTATGGATTTTGTGGTTGGATTAGCAAGAATGCCAAAAGGATACAATGCAATATGGGTGATTGTGGATTGACTAACTAAATCAACACACTTTCTACCAATGAAAATCATTTACTCATTGCAAAAGTTAGCTGAATTATACGTGGCTGAGATAGTAAAACTACATGGAATACCACGAAATATCATTTCTGATCGCGACAGTCGATTTACCTCCACTTTTTGGAGAAAAGTCTAACAAGCCTTAGGTATAAAGCTAAATTTTAGCACGACTTTCCATCCTCAAACTGATGGGCAGTCAGAATGAACCATCCAAACTTTGGAGGATATGCTTAGTGCATGCATCATGGACTTTAAAGGAGTATGGAATAAAAAGTTTCCATTGATAGAGTTCTCCTAAAATAACAGCTACCAGGCCTCGATCAAGGTAGCACCTTATGAAGCACATTATGGAAGAAGATGTAGATCCCCAATCCATTAGTTTGAACCAGGGGAGAAACATTTAGAAACCACTGATTTCATAAAGGAAACCACTGAAGCTATACAAAGGAAAAGAATGGAAACTGCTCAGAGTAGACAGAAAAGCTATGCAGACAAGCGGAGAACTCCGTTAGAATTCCAAGTGGGAGACACAGTTTTTCTCAAAATAGGAGCAATAAAGGGAGTAATGTGGTTTGGAAAGAGAGGAAAATTGAGTCCAAGATACATTGAATCATTCGAAATTTCAGAACGTATTGGCAAATTAGCCTATAAGTTGGTTTTACCGCCTAAACTAGCATCAGTGCATAACGTGTTCCACGTATCCATGCTGAAGAAATACATCTTAGACCTATCATATATTTTGAAGCATGAACCTGTTGAAGTTCATGAGGACTTGATATACGAAGAGAAACCGGTGAAGATTTTGGCTCGTGAAGAAAATACTCTTAGAAATAAGATCATACCTTTAGTTATGGTATTATGGCGAAACCACAGGATAAAGAGGCTACTTGGGAAAGAGAAGAAGAGATGAAGGAAAAGTACCCAGAATTATTTTAATTTTCAAGGACGAAAATTTTATAAGTAGGGGAGATTGTAAACCCCTAGGAATCCTTAGAATTGTAATATTAGTAGAATTATTATAAAACTTAGTGTCAAATTTTAATAAGTTTACATTCGCAAATACTTGAAATTATGTGCGTGGTATTATTTTAATGATAAATTTTATTAATGAGAAAATCATAGTTAATCCTTGTTTTAACTTAGAAATTGTAAGTAAATTATCCTTAATAATAAATTGATTCTACAATAATTATATTATGAACATCAATATAACCTAATTAAAAATGTGAGATATTTATGTCACATTAAAAAAAATTGTTTGCATTTTATAACCTAAAGTTAATAATTTCACCAAAATAGTACTATGCCATAATTTGAATGGCTAGAATTTAAGTATACAAAGAATTAAGTAGACAAATCAATCTAAGGGTGGAAAATAAGTTATAGAAAAAGATGAAGAGTAGTAAAGTTTTACCTTAGGAAGGTAATAACTTTAAATGAGTGGAATAGAAAAGGAAAGGGATAAAATTAGTGGGTAATTCAAAAGGTAGGAGAAAAGGAAAATCATAATTAAAATGTTCTTTAGAAATTTGTGGCCATAATTCAAAGTGGAAGACATTGACAAAACTTATTAGTAACTTTTGTCTCCAAAATAATTCGAAAGGTATAAAAAAGATTAATATAGTGGAGACTTTCTTTGGGAGCTAGTGGTATTGGATTCTAAATAATTGAAAAAGAAGAAAGATTAGAGACAAAAGTAGTGAATGAGTAAAAAATAAAGTAAAAGATAAGGTAATGGAGTAGGAAAAGAAGATAGATTGACAAATTAATAATTATCAAATTAATAATAATGATGCTTGGATTATTTAATAGAATGTGAAAGTATATATTATTGGATACCTTCCATGCATGGCCTATAAATAAATCATTCATTTGGCAATTCAATCCCATGCTTAACCTTTTAATTACTTATCCAAAACTATCTTCATATTTCCAATTATTCCTTCTTAAAAAAAAAAAAAAAAACTCTTTCTACCTCACTTTCTTCCAAATCCACAAGAGCTATAATATTTTACCCATCGACTCTAGAAATTAAGAATTATAGTNTAAAATCAAAATGACTAAACACAAAATGTGGAAGATTTTTAAGTGTAAGACCCTAAAATAAAATATAAATGAAAGTGAACCAAACTTAATTATTTAGACTTAGATCCTTAAGAACAGATTTTCACCCATTAGAAATGCTTTCCAAAAATTAAAGATGTTTGCTCAAAAGTTGGAAGGCCTAAAATGCAAAAAAAAACTTTAAGTATTCGGGTCAAAAGTGTAATTTTGACAAAATATGGATCAAATATGTCAGAAAGTTGTTATAGGAAGTTTTAAGACTATTTTAAAGTGTAAAAGTAAATAAAGGAAGAATCTTTAACAAAAAAAAAGATATAACTTAATATTTACCATTAGAGGGCATAAATGTTAGAAATCTTAAGATAATGGGCAAAAATGTAAATTATAAAAACTTGAAATGTTGGGTTGGAAATTTGGTAGAAGAATAATTAAAAGAAAATATTTTAGATCTCTAATTAGGATAAGAAAAGATTTACTTAAATTCAAGACATGAAATCAATTCTAGGAAATAAATAATGTATGCCTCTAATTATATTTTACCTAAGTTTAGTGATAGGCCTAAAAAGCGCGATCAATAACCAAATTTTTGATAGATTAAAAAGATCACGATGATTAAGGTTAAGGAGAATCATATCTCATCCATCTAAGTGAAAGTATAAATTAGTCAATGAATACAATATGACATTGTTTCTCAAATATGAAGTTTTATGTTGGATCAAGAATGAGTCTTAAATATTTTAGGCCCACTAAGTAATTAGAAGTTAAAAAAAAAATAGTATAAGGCCACTTTAAATTTCTCTAACAAATAGAGTATGTATACTTCAGGGCAAACTTCGATCTAGACGTACGTAATTAACGAGTGGAACTAGGACAATCATATTACGAGCTAAGTACAATTTTACCTATGGCATGAATGGTTGAAAATGTTTCATGCATGCAGTATATATATTTGAATTACTTTCATGTATTAACTTGCCTTTATATTATTATTGTATGGCCTATGTATAATATATGTTATAAAGATACTTTTCCTATGCTATAAAAACATGATGTATCCGTACTTTATAATGTTATCATGAAAGACTTTACAATCAAGAATGAGATAAAATCATGACATAATA
Organism: Parasponia andersonii; assembly: GCA_002914805.1. Taxonomy (NCBI): domain Eukaryota; kingdom Viridiplantae; phylum Streptophyta; class Magnoliopsida; order Rosales; family Cannabaceae; genus Trema; species Trema andersonii. The sequence goes on from JXTB01000080.1 coordinate 562,501, forward strand.
TCTTATAATAAAGCGTAAAGTAATGATTTCATAAAACAACACAACTGGACTTTCATAATAAAAAGAAAAAAAAAAGAACTGTTTGTTCATAAGAAAAATGTTTTGTGAGAATTACATTGTACTTACTGGGCGAAAGCTCACATTTTACAAGTATCCATGCTATAGGTACCAAAGGAAAGAAATATGTGATTTGATTGATGGGTTAGTTAGAATTGAAGTAGGGATGAATGCGAGGCACAAGCAATGGAATACCCTCATTAAAATTATTTCTGCATATGTTTTTATTATGAGACAAATGATTTGAATTATGTAAGGTTGATGTTGTTTGATATAGTACTTATAACTTGGTATTTTATTTTGTAATGCATAGTTTAATCAAATTGAACTTGAAAATATATTTCGATTTAATAGAAGTTAAACAAATATTTTTTTTAAAGATCTAAAAGAGGGAACTGTTTTGATTTAAATAAATGCAAAACACAAGAGGTTCTGTCAAAAAGACCTAAACTATCTAAGAATCCATGAGGTTCTGTCAAAAAGACCTAAACTGTCAAAAAGACTTAAGTGATCCGTATGTGACCCCCCCTCCTCATCTGGGATCCCTTTATGGTTGCTCATTATTTAAATCATCTTAATAAAGTTTATATTCAAATTTTAATAAAGGATACTTAACTGTTGAGAAGCATTTACTTGTTTTCAAAATTTAAGTAAATTCTTAGTTATGAATATAAATCTTTTAAAAATAAATAAAAATATATAAAAAAAAATTTCATGAATTTTCAGCATCTAAATTTCATTTTTTTTTTAAAATAAGCTAAGAAGGTAAGTAGTTAACGTCTCAAAAATTCTGGTCGTTACAATTTCAATAAGAGTATGAGCGATATAGTCTTGAGAATCTGACTTTAAAAGACCCTGTTTGTCAATTTATAAGAAAATTGGATGGGAAGATAATCCTTGACCCATAAAGGGTGTTTAAGTCGTTACTGGATGTAAAAGTAGAGGAAGATGTGAGCTACAATCACAACTACCTATACATATGCATGCTTTATTGTTTTGTCATTTTATTAAAAAATTTTCAAACTTTTTCTGACAACAGCCAACCTACCCCCATAAGTGCTGTCATTGCATTGCTTTTCCTATCTCTAGAAATATGTAACTTATTTTCATTGTTTTCATCTAACTTAAACTCATTCGTAAGTTTAAGAGGAGTGCTAAAATGGTTAGATCCTCATCTCATAAAATCACAAATATTTTTGTATTTTGTCCATCCAGTCTGAGAAAAGGGTAGCAAATCACCTTGGGAAAGTGTTAGCTGAAAAGAAAATTCATTTAGTTTATGGGGGAGGTAGCCTTAGGTTAATAGGGTGTGTATCAATAGCTACACTCATTGGAGGAAGCCAAGTTTTGGGAATTATCTCAAAAGCTTCGACTGAAGGAAACATTACCGGAAAAACAGTTGGAGAAGATCTGAAAATGTCGACAATGCATGAACGAATACAAAAGGTACTTGATCATTTTGGCGCTTTTATTATCTTACTATGGGGCATTGGAACGTTAGAAGAAATTTCTCAAATTGCTTCTTGGCCCTAGCTGAAAATCCACCAGAAATCCATTGGCTTATTAAATCTTAATGGTTTCTTTGATGGCTTGTTGTCCTTTATAGATCATACTATAGAACAAAAATTTATTTCAGACTCTTCAAGACAAATCTTCATCTCTACTATGACTCCTAAGCAGTTGATTGATCAATTGCAAATTTTTGTCCAAGAAATTGATTCCGCCATAATTTACTTAGATTGGTCAACCAAGGAATGTCGGAAAAAGGTTAGATTGGATATATCTCGCAGTGTGTAAGACTTTCCTGTCTCATAACTTTACTCATAGCATTTTATTTTCTTTATTTATGTATTTTTCTGGTTTTTTCTTTCTAATATTTCCCATTTCAGGTGATGTCTTCTATACTTTTCCTATTTGACTTAAGACATTGAGGACAATATTTGACTCTAGTTGGGAGGAAAGGATAGTTGACACAAAAAAAAAATCAAAAAAAAAAAAGGGAAAAAAAATTTACTGCTATTAAAACCATTTGACAAAGTGACTAGGTTGTAGATGGTAGAGTAAGAAGTAAGTTTACTCTTGAGATACATCATAGTGGATATAGAACATTTAGTCTTGATTTTTAAAATTTCCTAATATTATTTCATCATGAATATCTTTTTGAATTATTCAAATTTACAAGCTCTTAGATCGTGTTCATATACTTATTTAGCAAATATTCATAAACCATCCTCAGTATACACACAGAATTTGACATATGATTGTAGGATGTAAATTGAACTACTATGATACTCAAGTTCTTCTATTTCATCAAAGGTATCAACTAAAGGAAAGGATAATATAAATTAAAAAAAAAAGAGAGAAAAAATAAGGAAAAAAAGTACATATTATTAGAAAAAATTGTAGAAAAGTTTGGTTTTGTAGCTTCTTTAACTCGAGCAATTAAGCCTGAAGGGGTGTCTTAACACCTAATAACCTAAGGCCAACTGGCTTGGGAGTTATTGGCCTAAATCTTGTTACACAGGTAAAGGAGAAAGTCTAAGGAGACTAGATATTGCACAATCTATAGTTGTCTTATTTAGTAAAAGTATCTATAACCTGAGTTATTAAGCTTGTAGAGGAGTCTCAACACCCAATGCCCTGAGGCCAACTAGTTTAGGGGTCATTAGCCTAAAGCTCGCTATATAGGTTAAGGATGTATTGCTTATAGTATTGAATTTAAAAAAAAATTTCCCCACACTAAAAGAAGCTAGCCTCAATGAAATATTAGAACTTAAATTACATCTTTCAATCAAACACCATGATTATGTGTAGTTACATGAGCAAAAATAGGAAGTTTTATTAATATTTTGACTTAAAAATATACGATTCAACAAAAATTGAGAGTTTATTTATTTGGATAAATCAAAGAGAGAAAAAGTGATGATTACTTTGAAATGAAATATTGTTAATCACTTCTAACGCTTCAATTACTAGGGACTAGTAATAAGCTGGTTGGGGGGTGTCATGAATATCTAATTATGTACATTTACTATGGGATTATATCATCATTATATACTTAGAGTTTTAGTAAATTTCCTAATTTAAAGCACTTTTGTAGACATAGCCATAAAGGCAAGAGTTACCCCTAATTTGTACTGAATATTCGTTTTTGCGTAGGTTTTGTAAAGTGGGCACAGATTCTAAATCATATGAGAGATTGATCCAATTCTTAAACCCATGAATTCTAGACTCAATTCTTCACTTAATACAATTTACAAGATCGGCTTAGATTATTTCAAAATGGATTTCAAATGGATAATATTATAAATTAGACTCACGTTTAGCCTAACACCCTCCAATATTTGGCCCATTCTGGCCTCAATAAAGTCTCAAATAGAGTGATTTGTGATGCTGTGGACACACACAAAAAGATATAGATGATTTTTTCTTTGATAAACTTCCAAAGAAGCTGAGATCTGGGTGAAAATGTCAGATCTTTCCAGATGATAAGATTAGCAACTAATTTTGACTCAGCAGAACCTATCTTCAGTATTTTTCCTATAAGTTAAGAAATATAGCTTCAATGGATGCAATTATGGTGGAATAAGACTCCTAAGAGATAGGCTTTATTTTCTCTTCTTTGATCAAGATATTTTTCGGCCAAAATTTTGGACGTCCAGATACATCTTTGGGAGGGACTGAATTAGCGAAAACATATTATCAACTTGTACTTATCCTTAGCTTACAACTTTTGATTTTATATCTCCAAGTTTTCCTAAAAATAAATGCTTTAGCTAGGCTCAGGAGACATCTTCGTTTGAGATCAAGATCACTCTCTTTTATTTTCCTCTTGTTATTCATGTTATTGTAATCTTAATTTATCTTCAAAATAGTAACAGTTTTATGTTTGAAGCTATGTTCATATTGTGTTTATACATGTTGTTCTTGTTCATTATGTTTACTTAATCTTACATGTTGGTGAAAATGGTGAATCTCTTGAGAGAAAGATGGGTATAATCTAAACTCTAGGTAGACTTCATTGTTTATATCCTTTAATTACTGTTATATATATGCTACTTAATTTTCTTAATCAATCTTAATACCCTCCTTGTTAAGTGGTGGTCTTGATTCATTGTAATCAACTATTGGTACAACAAATACTTAATTCCTTTTGTAGTGATTGTACTAGGAAGGAATTTTGATTTTTTGTGAACAAAAGGTGGCACCATGAATGCTTGACACATTTGCAAGTATTGACGTTATCAAAACAGATAATGAAGAAAACTAATCTAATCACATAAATAACTAATAATGGACCTTTAACGATTAGTCTTCCGATTGGAACCTCCATTGTGTATAGATTCCAATTGAGTGATAAAAGAGTTTAGATTATACTGATTTGATGTACCCAATAGTGGATCCTCAAATCTTAGCAATTGTTTAATTTTGTAACTTCATATCATTGTATTTATATCATTTTGTTTCATATTGTTATAATAATTCTACAATATACTTTCTACCATTATTTTTATTCTTGTCATATATGTGTTATGGTTTTGTAATATTCACTAACCTTCCTGTGAATCGAACTCCGTCTTACTAAGTAATTTATTACTTTGACACTCCTGTACTTAAGAAAAGATTTCATTAATTTGAACCAGTCATGTATACTACAAGAAGCCTATAGATAGGTCATTCATTTATTTACTATTATATATTGATGACACACTGATCACCTAAAAAAATATGTCTGAAATCAATAACTTAAAAGCTCAGTTAGGCGTAGAGTTCGAAATGAAGGATCTTGGAGCTGCAAGAAAATTTTGGGAATAGAGATTCACAAGGATAGAAAAGTAGGGACACTCTTTCTATCACAAAAGAAGTATATTGAGAAGGTGTTGGAGCAATTTGAAATGCAAAGCTCAAAACTTTTGAGTACTCTAGTAGTAACTCATTTTAAGCTGTCAGCGACATTGTCACCACAAACTGAAGATAAGGTGAAGCACGTGTCCTTAGAGCACATGTCCCATGTTCCCTATGACAGTGTTGTTGGCAGTATCATGTATGCCATGGTGTGTACTAGGCCTAAAATTTTATGTGATATGAGTGTGGTGAGCACATACATGAGAAATCTTAGAAAAATCCATTAGTAGACGATTAAATGGATTTTGTGATACTTGAAGGGTACGACTAATGTTGGCTTGGTTTATACGAAACGTGATGACACTGCTAGAAGTGTTTATCGGATATGTGGATTCGGATTATACTAGAGATCTGGACAAAAGAAGATCCTTCATGGGTTATGTTTTTACTCTCTATAGATGTACTGTAAGTTGGAAAGGAATATTGCAGTTAATAGTTACTTTATCAACCACCGAGACAGAGTACATTGCAGCAGCAGAAACAGAGACGGAAGTTATTTAGCTTTGAGGTTTAATTAGTGAATTGGAGTTACAAGCGACAGATAGAATAGTCTATTATGACAGCCAAAATGCCATACATCTAACCAAGAATCAAATTTTTCATGACCGCATCAAACACATTGACATCAAATGAACTTTATTAAAGATGTGGTAGCACAAGGTGTCATTAAGGTTGAGAAGATCTCTACAATAGATAATCCAATAGATATAGTTACCAAGTCAGTTCAAACATCCAAGGTTAGGCATTGCCTAGACTTGATTGGTGTATCTTAGTAGTTAAAGCCTCAAGGTGGAGAGCAACAAAAGAAAGGCTATGTGAGCCTTTTAGCCAAGGTGAAGATTTGTTATAATAAATGACTAAAAGGAAAACTAATAAATTGATCCCACATTTATGGCTAAAATGATGCAGTGTTTTTGAACAAGACAAAGAGCCTCGTTAAGGGCTGGGCCACTATGCTTCATATCTATACAAAAGATTAAATGGCCGAATTAATCGCCATATCTTCAGAAGAATTCTGAGCCACGTTAGTTGTTTCTACACCATACTTCATCAGGAACTTTGGCTATAAGTAGCTATCAACTCCATTATCAAAGGCACACCAAAACTCCAAGATTCTAAGGAACGTTATCTTCTTTCTCCTAGTTTCTCTTATTTCATTAAGTGAGAGAAAGGTTCTTCAGCGAATAAAAGAGAGAGAGAGTATTGAGTAGTGAGAGGGGCTTTGGGTGAGAGTGCTTTTGATTATAATTTGGCTTTGGGTTGTGATGAAATTTATCAGTGACTCTTGTAATTATCTTTTTTGTTAAAGTGAAATTTTTTTATAGTTATAGTGAAATTTTTTCGCTACTCTTTGACCGTAGATATGGGCTGTTATATATTGCTGAATCATGCTAAAATTTCTGTCTTATTTTGTTTCTATTTATTTCACCCTATAAGTAACATCACTAAGTACTATTCATGTATATGTCATTATTTATGTATATAGCACTATTCATGTATATTCTATTATTCGAAATTACAGTTACTATTTTATATCGGTGTTCTCACGTCAACGATACTTAAAAAAACAGTATATCGGTGTTCTCACGTCAACGATACTTAAAAAAACAGTTGGGGCAATAGTTAGGCTTGATGTGCTACCCCGTCTTTTGAGTAAAACTAGAGAGGATTTTTGAAGAAATTTTGAAAGATGGATGATTTGAAGTTCGTAAATTTGTTGAAAGTATATGGTGGTGTTAATTGTTGTGGTTTTTTGTGAGTGAGTTACAAAATAAATAAAAATAATGATAAGAAAACAAAAATAGAGAAAAATAAAATAAAAAACCTGATATATATATGCAAGAGTTCTCAATGAATATATATTTTTTTTACTCGATAAATGGGTAACTTTCATCAAGCTTAAAAATAACCTACAATAACAAAGTATCTTATCTTGCAAGTTATCTTATCTTACTTTAATTCCGTTAATAAAGTTTTGAACCAAATATTTTTTTTTCACTTATTTTTTATTCCATAATAAACTTCTGAATCAAATATTTTTTTTCACATATTTTGGCCTGGATATTTTAGAATATGACATGACTTTTTGCTCCTTGGTGACATATATAGAGAATTGAACTTTACCATCTCAGTGGGATATATTAACACTTATCTTGTGATTTGTGATGTCACGTTCCCTTGTAGACAATATGATTTTGGCACGTTATAATTTCTTAATTGACGCTATGTAATATAATATTGTCACGTTACTGTGTGACTTAATGTTTGATCTAGTGACTAGATTTTAATAGCATCCCCAACAATCTATAATCCTTAAAATTTGCCTTTGTTCTCTAGTTATTTTAAATTTTCCTAAAGAAAAATTTATGAACCCCCTTTCTTATCTCTTGATATTAAATAATGATGTTGACTCCTGCTAGTAACAAATAAATAGCCAATATGATGGACGGGGGCGGAGATTATGTTAATTTCAGACATTATCAGAAAAAACGAAAGAAAAAAATAACATTACAAAAAAGGCTGGCTTTAAGTGTTCTTGGGACCTTAGGAAGAATCTCTGAGGATGTATTTTTAAAAAATGTAGAAGTGAAAATATAATAATGATCCATTCTCCCAGCATCGAACTTCTCCGGGTAAAAGATAACCTCTTGAATACTAAGGTATCCATGGTAAGAACCAAAACAACCAACTAGTATAAACAAGGGGCAAAAAATAAAAATAGAAGCAATAAAAATAAAACTTAAAATTATAGTAAAACAAACCCATGAGTTACGAAGAATAAATTCATAACACTTTTTGTTTTCAAACTCTTCGATAGCTTTTGAGAGAGATTAGGGTATCAGTTTGTGGAGCGTTGAAAGGAATTCTAAGATGAAACTATTGTTGTTATTATTTTTTTGTTGTATTTGTGGAGAAAAAGTTTGATTTTAGGAGGCTTATTCTTTTTCTTAATAAAAGTAGGACTTAACTAATGACCTCATCAATTACAAATTAAAAGAAAATACCCACTATTACCCAATCTCTATCTCACTTGATTAGGAATCATTAGGGATCATAGGTTTTCACGTTTAACCCTCGTGTGACTCGACCCTAAGATCTAGATCCTAAGTAGTAGGTACTCTTACCACTTGAGTTAACTCACTTCATCTTTAGGAGGCTTATTAAACTTAGTAAAAGAAAAAGATTACAACATTTATTAATTTTATTTTTTAAAAAGGAAAATTGGAGGGGAATATTTATATTAAACGTAACAAATACGTTAATGCTATGGCTTATTTTGTGCGGAATAAGAATTTTCTTTTCAAAATCCAAATTGATTAAATAATTAATGGGCTTAATTATGATTAAATTTTCTTGGGCATCTTATAAAATTCCATTCTAAAGTATCAAAAATTGAAAAATCCTGAATGAACCGATTTGTTTTGACAAATGGGTTTTCAAGCTTTTTACGTTAAAAAGATATAAATATTACATATATATGGTGCACCAAAACAAATTTTTGTCTTGTTAACTCTTACTCATTCCTCCAAGATCAATTTATCGAATCCCATCATATTTTTTTTCATTTTAGTTTTTTTTCCTTTCCTTTTACTATTTTTAACTTCCCAAGAGGCATTACTATTTATTTTTCCTTTTAAATAAAAACATAGGACATGGGAGAACATTTTTTTTTTATTGTTTTTAATAAGTTTGTTTTTAGAATACCTTTTTTTTTATTTTTGTTGATTTTTTTATTATTCACATAGACAATAAGAACTACTTTGTAAAATATGTTAATCACTAGGGTTATTGATAACTAATCTAGTTATTGGTTTCTAAATTGTTAGTCTTTATAAAACTAGTGGTTAGTTACGAGTAACCAATTCTATTTCTAGTTTTACCACTTACAAGTTTGGAGACTAGTTACAAGACTACTGACTTACAATGTGACAGCCCATATAAAAAAAAGGATAGATTTATTTATATTACATAACAATATAAGGATAAAAAAAGGACTAAAGGGCCCTTATTTAAATAGAGTTTTTGAGGTTAATTTAGTAAATCAATATTTTGCCTCTTTAAGAAACTGTCTAGTTTTATTCATATGCTCTATAGAAAAGAAGAGAATAACTAAGAGGATGAGAAAAGAGGAAGGAGTACAAGAAGGTTGATTATTACTCTCTTAAGGTAATAAACTCAACATCATCAAGTATCATGTTACTAATTGGGGATTCTTGAGGTTAATTCATTATCTAGAATTTAGAATTCTTTAAGCATATATTTATTTTAGTCATTATTATAGGGATAATTTATATTTTAAGTGATTCATCTCATTGTAAGGTTTAAAATAAGACAAAAATTATGTGATTTGAAAATGTTGATTAAAAGTTAAAGATTTTATATTTTTGGTCTAAGATGGTAAAACACAGCAGAAGTTCAAAATGACTTTTTAGGAGTTATTGTTGGTCTAATAGGTCATATTTGGTATGATTAGAAAGCTTATTTGACAAGCTTTTCAATAATATAATGTTTGTCAGAAATGGCCTTAAAACCAGAAAGGTACAACTTTTTGAAATAAGTACTACGAATAAGTCATATTTACAAAGTATTTTCTTAAATAAAATGATTACAATTATAAATATACTTTTTGCAAAATGATACTTTTTGCGAAATGAGTCTATCTATTTAAAAAAACATTATTTTACTACAACAGTCACTTTTTTCTAAAAGTATTATGAGTTGTTTTGATAGTTATTTATACCAAAATATGGATCAAGTATACGAAATTATTATTGAGTATTGTTATATAAAAATTATTTTGGAATGATTAAAGTGATGTAACGAGAAAAGTGAAACTGTTTAGAACTATTATTATATATGAATATGTTTTGAACTTCTCTTCTACAGGGGTACATACTATACAATATAGACTCATTCTACAGGCGTTATATACGGACAATACGTACTAAATGTAGACCTAGTTATAGGAGGTTAAATATAGTAAATATGGACTTAGCCACAGGGACCAAATATACTAAATATGAACCTAGTCATACAGGTTAAGTATGGCCATAATCACTAAAAGTTGTTGAGAAGTACTTTAAAAGTGTTAATGATTATTGAATAAGACTAAAATGACAAATTTTCCAAACATGCTTCCTATTTTTGTCAAATTTATTTTCCAAATATTCTGATTTGATTATCTTAAAATGTATTAAGTTTTGAAATCAATTTTATTTTGGAAAATATTCATTAATCTTTTCAAATGTATATATACTTGATCTAACTAGGTAAGGTTATTAGCTACTTATTGAGCTTCTAGCTCACCTTTTTATTTTTTCCTCCCAAGTTTTAAAGATTGTCAATTAAAATGTTCACTAATGAAGAGCTTGTCTAGATAATTATGTTGTATTTGCATTCATGAGTGAAAGAAGGAAAGTATTTCATTTTTATTGGAAAAATATGAAGATTGAAAAGGTCAACTAGCACAAATTTATTTGATTATAGTATGTGTTTATATAGTTAATTTTTTATGTTTGGAGACTTAATAAGTTTAGTGGGTTATACAAGATTTATTGGTATTTATTGGAGTTCAATTATTCTCTATTATTGTGGGATATAGACAGATGCCTTGCATAATTATAAGGCTTTGCCTTATAAGTATATGGTGTATGTCCTCGAGAATGGGGCGTGACAAACTATATCAGAGCTTAGGTTAAGTTGGATAATGAGAATTATGATTAGTCAATCTTGAAAGGTTTAGAATGTTAATTTAACAAGTTAAATACCGTTTGAATTGGACTTTACCTCTATTATTGCTAAGAGATTGATTTAAGGCGATAAATTTGTTTAATTTTGTCTTGGACATTAGGTAGCGTTAAGTCCATATTGTTTGAATTTTTGTATTTATGGAATATTCGGTTCAACCTAAAGAGTTAATGATCATAAGCTTTACACGAACTTTTGGGATTTTCTTTAAGAATAAATGCTCTCATTAGGTTTTAATTATTAAGATCTGTTAGTTGAATATTGTGGTTTCTAGTATTCAATATTTTTGATATTAGTATCTTTTTTTATTTGATTAATAGACCTGTGGTATTAGAAACTCCTTCTCTCATTATCGATATTGGATTGTTGAAGAGTTAGTGAGTCCAATTTTAGAGTTGATATTAAATTTTATGAGTATACTTGCTATTTTTTTCTACTTTCTCTTAAGTTGTATCTTAATATTTTCGATCCTATTTAGGGAAAAAAAGTCTAAGCTAATTAGTTAGATAAGAGAAATTATTTGGTTTCTAAGAAATTGTATTGTAATTCTAAGGAGTTGTTATTCTTATATTATCTATGTAAGGGATTTATAGAATAGATATACCTTATTATGGTATCAATGTGAGGAAGATAAGTTTATTTGGGTTCATTGGTTAATTAGAGTGTTCATTGAACACTAGTTTGAAATATTTTCAGATAGTAGAATTATTTGTGTTGTAAAGATATATATAGAGATTTTGTAATATCAAGTCTATCCTATAATATAATTTTTATTTTTCATGTGTTTTAAATCTATAGTTATGATAAGTGAAACGATTATGCACTAACAAAATTTTTGTGAATACGGTTGCAATGGAATACGCACATAAAAGCCAAGTTGGACTACGTGCCTAATGAGAAATAAATTCTCATGCATTTTGTATTTATATGTGATTTTTATAATAATGTGATTAATTTGTATCTATTATTGAGTTAAGTGAATTATTCTAGTAATTATTATTGTTTAAATCTTAGTCTAGTAGTTTTTAGAGTCCAAATAATTAGATAACAAACTTATATATATATGCCTAAGTTTTAATAAAGCACATATCATCTATATGATTAAGTATGTCTATTGTTATTATTATTATTAGTAGTGTCGTTATTATTATTATGATGATAAAATAAGTGTATCGTGCATGAAGTTTTCATTCCACAATTTTGTTTTTTTATCATGTAT
>JXTB01000080.1:613506-627894 GCA_002914805.1 Parasponia andersonii
GGAGAGCAACCATCAATCGTGATTATCTTGAACACAAGCAAAAATGTTAATCGAAGAATGTCTTTGAAAGGATCAGTAGGGAATCTCGACAGAATCCTATAGACCTGAGACAACATCTAGATCAGCGATGTAGTCAGGAGCAATCCACATCACATCACAACGACCAAAGCCGATCTCGTCGCACTGTTTCATTGGAATCCCTAAGGTCGCAACACACCCTACCAAACCAACCCGCCTTATATCGTGACAATGATCAAAGGCCACTCCTACCACCAGTAAGAGAGAATGTTCTCCCTCTGAATGTTGATGTTCATAATCTGAGGATTGCTTTAGAAGCACTTATTGGTTGGGATGATGAGCTTGCTGATGGGTATCGTCAATCGCCATTCAGCGAGGAGATTCGAGTTGCCGCCTTACTTGCTGGATTTAAACTTCCCACCATAAACACTTTCGATGGGAAAATTGATCCATAGGACCATATGGATCACTTCAGCAACCTGATGGAACTTCATCGTGTTGATGATCTCGCACGTTGTAGATACTTTGCTGTAACCCTCACAGGAGCGGCGAAGAAGTGGTTCCGAGGACTCAAGTCTGGTTCAATCTCATCCTGGCAACAGCTTCAGACTACGTTCTTGAGGCAATTCTAGGCTGTGAAGAATTTTACTATTTTACTGGTAAGTCTGTCTACTATTCAGCAAGGCCCAGAGGAAACTCTACGATCTTACCTAAATCGTTTTACCTCAGAGTTGGCAAAGGTCAATAACCCGCCCGAAAGAGGAGTCTTAACTCTAATGATGGCTGGGGTACGACTAGAAACTAAACTCTGGGAAGAGTTACTAGAGCGAGAATGCCGAACCCTTGAAGACTTCTATCGAAGAGTTGGTCGACATCTAAGGGTGGAATCGTCACGCAAAAATCTTAAGACGACAAAGGGAGGAGGAAAGGATTCGACAACAAAAAACAACAACAATAATAAGAAGTCAAACAAAAGGAGTACTGAACAATCGACTGAGAAGCAGCCCAAACAGAAAAAGCAAGAGATTCCAAGAGCTCCCATGAGGTTCAATAATTATACTGAATTGAACACACCCATAGATCATATCTATGCAATCACAAACCAATAGGATTGGTATCGTCAACTGGAACAAATGAAAAGAGATAGAGTGAGGCGCGACCCTAACAAGTTTTGTCGGTATCACAATGACATTGGACACGATACCAATAACTACTTTGCCCTAAAAGATGAGAACGAAAGATTGATTAAAGAAGGGCAGCTGCGGCAATACTCTAAACAAAATAATGAAAGACGAGAAAAAAACCGACAGCGACCTCCAGAAATTCAACGCAAGGTACGAAATATTCGGAGGACCACACGTTGGGGGGGATTCCAAGAGAGTGCAAGATAGGTATGCACAAGAAGTTTGGCAGCAGCCGTTGGCCAAACTTCATACACCTCGAACAGTGACCACAAAAGCTTCAGCGAGTACCAGATATGGATATTATCTTCACGGAACAAGACGTGAGGGAAGTCTATTATCCACATAATGATGTGTTGGTCATAAAGATCAATTGTGGAAGGACGCAATTATGGTGAGTATTGGTCGATAATAGAAGTATTGTTGACATCCTGTATTATGATGCCTTTAAAAAGATAGGGTTGAATGAAAGAGACCTAAAGTCCGCTGTCACTCCACTCTACGGATTCACTGGTAACAGCATAATGCCTATGGGCATGATTGAGTTAATGGTCAATGTTGGAACCTATCCTAGGGTTTTAACGGTAATGACCCAGTTCTTGGTTGTAGATCACCCCTCTGCATTCAATGCTATACTGGAAAGACCAACACTGAGGGAATTTTGAGCAGTAACATCGATCTATCATCTCGTTATGAAATTTCCGACTAAACAAGGAATAGGCGAGGTGCGTGGCAACCAATATGATACGAGGACTTGTTATAACAACTCTTTAAAGCTTGCAGCAAAGGATGCGACACCTCGCACAATGATGGTCCAAAGAGAAGCGTCAGGCGAAATGTCCCTCGAAGCGTCAGGTGAAACGTCAGTCGAAACGTCAGGCAAAACGTCAATTAAAACGACAAGCGAAGACCTCGACCCTCGAGAAATCGATGAAGAGGTCAAAACTGGACCCATTAAAGACTTGGAGGATTTGCTATTTGACAGGTCCTCCAAGATTTTAAAGATTGGAGCGAGGCTTCAAGAACTTGTGCGAGCTTCATTGGTCGCTTTTCTGGAATCTAACTTTGATGTCTTTGCATGGCAACATTCAGACATGGTCGGGATCGATCCGAATATCATATGCCACCATCTTAACATAGATCAAACAAAGAAGCCTGTACGACAGAAAAAAAGAGTTATGAATCTAGAACGTTATATCGCGCTGAAAGAAGAGGTGGAAAAGTTGTTCGAAATTGGATTTATCAGGGAATGTGTTTATCCGAACTAGCTTGCAAACCTAGTTTTGGTAAAGAAACCCAACGGGAAGTGGAGAACATGCATTGATTTCATAAATCTCAACAAAACATGCCCGAAGGACAGCTTTCCCCTTCCAAGAATCGACTAGATTGTAGATGCGATGTCGGGGCATGAACTCTTAAGTTTCATGGGTGCATATTCTCGATATAATCAAATCCCCATGTATGGACTAGATAAGGAGCATACCTCGTTCATCACGGATCAAGGATTATACTTTTACAAAAAGATGCCCTTCGGACTCATCAATACAAGAGCAACCTACCAGCATCTAGTCAACATGATGTTTGTAAAACTAATTGGCAAGTCAATGGAGGTATATGTTGATGACATGCTGGTGAAGTCGAAGAAAGCCGAAGATCACATCAAGCATCTTGATGAGATGTTCAAAATTCTCCGAAAGTATCAAATGAAGCTGAATCCTCAGAAGTGTGCATTCGGGGTAGGATCTGGAAAGTTTCTGGGATTTATGGTCAATCAGGAAGGCATTGAAGCTAACCCTCATAAGATACAAGCGCTGATTGATATGCAATCTCCTCACAAACCCAAAGATGTGCAAAGCCTAGCAGGAAGAGTGGCCATATTGAGTTGATTTGTATCCAAGTCGACGGATAAGTGCCAACCATTCTTTGAAGTATTGAAAGGTTCGAAGAGGTTCGAGTGGACGGGAGAATGCGAGCAGGCGTTCCAAGAATTAAAAACACACTTGGGTTCTTCTCCACTCTTGTCGAAACCAAATCCGGGGAAAGAATTATATTTATACCTCGTTGTTTCTAATTATGCGACAAGTGCTGCGTTACTTCGAGAATATGAAAGGATACAGCGACTAGTGTACTACATAAGTAAAAGACTACTCGATGTCGAAACAAGATATCCAGAGATGGAGAAATTGGCGTTAGCACTCATTGTCACATCCAGGAAACTTCGACCTTATATTCATGTGTACACCATCAAAGTTTTCATGAACTTTCCATTAAAACAGGTTCTGCAAAAACCCGAGGCTTTCGGACAACTACTTAAGTGGGCAGTTGAGTTGAGTCAGTTTGACATCAATTTTCAACCTCACACGACGATCAAAGGGCAAGCCCTCACAGATTTCATTATGGAATTCACATATGATGTCAATCTTCCCATAGAAGTAATCGAAAAGCCTGCTACAGATTTATCCAGATTGTGGAAGTTTTATGTCGATGGATCATCGAGCGAGAATGGAGCTGGTGCGGGCTTAGTACTAATCAGTCCTGAAGGGGACAATATTCATTATGCACTTCGCTTCAAATTTCTAGCATCAAATAATGAGGCAGAATATGAAGCACTGATAGTCGTGCTAAAGCTCGCACAAGAAATGAAGGTCGAAGTGATTGAAGTATACAATGATTTCCAGCTGGTCGTTTGTCAAGTGAACAGCGAGTATCAAGCAAGAGAAAAGAGAATGATGGCTTATTTATAGGAGGTACAAAGATTATTCTCGACATTCACTACCTATAATATTCAACTTCTTCCTCGCATTAAGAATACTCGGGCAGATGCTCTAGCTAAACTTTCTTCAACAAAAGATGCCGAGTTACTAAAGGTAGTCCCTGCCGAGTTTCTTACAAAACCAAGTATCGAAGCAGAGCCCCAAATAGCTATGAAGGTTGATAAAAAATCATCGTGGGTAGATCCTATAATGAAGTATATACAAAATCGCGATCTCCCCGAAAACAAAGACGACGCAAAGCGACTTCGAATGAAAGCAGCTCGCTATGTTATCTATGACGAGAAGTTTTATCGAAGAAGTTTTAGTGTGCTGTTATTGTTATGTGTTGATGAAGAAAAAGTGGACTACATTATGAGGGAAATTCACGAAGGAATATGCAGAAATCATTCCGGGGAGCAGGCACTTGCGAACAAGATTCTAAAACAAGGGTATTTTTGGCCGACTATGAAGAAGGATACGATGGAATTTACTAGGAGGTGTAACAAACGCCAACAATTTGCAACTATTCCTAGAATGCCACCTGTTCCTCTCACTCCAATGACCAGTCCATGGCCATTTACAGCATGGGGAATTGATATTATCGGAACGCTTCCATTGGCGCGAGGTGGGTTAAAGTATGCAGTGGTCGCAGTCAATTATTTCACCAAGTGGATAGAAGCTGAAGCTTTGATACCATTTCCGCAAAAAAGATGATAGATTTTGTTTACAAATCTATAATCTATCGTTATGGTATACCACATACCATAATTTCTGATAATAGGAAACAATTTGACTGGGACGAGTTCCGTAACTTCTGCAATAACTTAGGCATCAAGAAAAATTTCTCTACTATTGTTCATCCATAAGCCAACAACAGGTCGAAGCAATAAATAAAATACTTAAATACGATATAAAGATAAAATTGGAAGAGCATAAAGGAACTTGGCTAGAGGTACTCCCTGAAGTGTTATGGGCTTATCGCACCACTCAACGAACAACTACCGGAGAGAGTCCATTCTCTTTAGCTTATGGATATGAAGCAATGGTTCTGGTTGAAATTGGTGTGAGCTCTCTACGACGATCAACCTATGAGCAACATTGCAACAAAACACTAATGAGGATTGAGCTCGATCTTTTAGAAGAAAGGCACGAGCAGTCTCAGTTTTGAATCTCATCATATCAACAGCACACTGCTCGATATTACAACTCTAAAGTCAGATGAAGAGGATTTGAAGTTGGTGACCTTGTTATTCGGCAAGTCCTACCTAATAATAAAGAGCACGGTGCTGGAGTATTTGGACCCTCTTGGGAGGACCGTATGTTATTGATGCCATTATTCGACCTGGGACATATAAGTTAGATTGCACTGGTGGACAAAAGATCGAACATGCCTGGAATGCAGAATAGCTTCATCGCTATTATCACTAAATTTTCATGTATATCTTCATGTTTTTGTCATTCATCAATAAAGATATCTATTTATTCGTCATTTGTTGATCATCATTCGTTGATCGTCATTTGTTGATCCTCATTCATTTATCGTTATTTGTTAATCATCATTCATTGATCGTCATTCGTTAATCGTCATTCGTTGATCATCATTTGTTGATTGTCATTCGTCATCATCAATAAGGGTATCTCCTCATCGATCATTCGATTCGGTACTTTTTATAGTTTTATGGCAGTCTTCGAACACCATAAGACTCGGAGGGCAGTGGGATCAGAATATTATCTCCTACTTACTTCCTAAGGGACTATGCAAAATATCCATTTAGAAGGGTCAGAATTTTAGATCGATGAAATATCTAAAAATTCCTTAAAATCTTAGGACTTTCTCCTCGCTTCATGCCTTAGCATGTCGTATTACACAATTTCCCTCCTCGAACAACAAAGTAACTAAGCAAAATGTTCATTGTTCGATGTGATATATTGCCATATTTACATTTTGCCATGGAACTTTTGAAAAACAGTATTGAGTTTGCATCACTCATACTTGCTGTTTTCTTAAGCGACCTAACCTATCCTAACACAACCATTTTAAGTGTGTTGGATTCAAATTGTAATAGCGTACCGATCAGTCACTTAGTGATTGACTACTTAGTTAAATTAATTATCTTCTATATTACGACTTAGTGTGTTAATTGTTTTGCAGGAATAAACGTCTAATAAAGAAAGCATTCATTCATTTATAAAAGCTCGCACCTGTATGCAAGCAAAGAAATACAAATAAAAGGGGACCAAGCCCGTATCGTTCTGAAGATTAAAAAAAAATAAAAGAACATTATTATTGTGCAGACATGCTCGCTCCACCATCTCTAGTTTTGGTAGCTTCATCTTCCCTCTAACTATGGACAAGCTCGACAACGTCTTCGCAAATGATGGAAAAGTTGAAGTCTGGATGCTCGCAGAAGAAGTTGTATATAATGGTCGATGAGGCAATGTCACTGGCTTTGTCTTCGAGCTCCTTGACATCAGTAGCCTTGAACTCTTCAATAGCCTTGTGAGCCGCCACTGTTGTCGCCTCCTTCATGCGATCTGGATGCTCGGAGATAGTCTTTTCAAGCTCTTTAATTTTTTCCTCGAGTTTCTCCTTTTTGAACTTCTCCTTGGCCAGACCTTCGAGCAGCTGCTGCCTCTCTAAATCGAAGGTTTTTTTCTCCTCCTCACGACCCGTCTCCGAGTCCTCGAATGCTTGAGTTATCTCGTCGACTTTTTCGGCCTCCTCCAAACACTCGAGGACTAGGCCATCCATCAGGACAGCAGCTGCAGCAGTCTGAAAATATAACACATCAATACTAGAAAAATGCATTGAAAAAAGAAAATAGAAGATGCTTACATTTGCCAACATCCTCATCGCAGAACCAAAGGCAATCTTGGCAGATCGTCGCTTCATCCTCTCCCAGCCATCTTCAGAAGTGAAGTAATCAATGAAGGCTGCGCTCATACCAGCCTTCTTTGATAATTGGTTAAGGAGTGCGAAGAGCTCCTCATCCTTATCAACCTAGTTCGGTTCCGAAGAAGTGGCAGTCTCCTTGGATGGTTCGGGATGGCTCACAGTTTGAGGCTATGGAGAAGGCGAGCTTGTCAGGATATCCTCGAAGGCGACTTTTCATTTCTTGGAAGTGTCAACCTTCTCTTTCCCTTTTGATGTCAATGGAGGTGTGCTCTCTGGCGTCTTGGACTTTGCCATAGACCCCAGAGTAGAAGGCAGTGCCTGCAATCTACTACCAATAACCATTTCTGTACAGATGTGTCAGCAAGCGAGATGACATAATACAATGATGATAAAAAATATATATATATATAATTACCCTCTTGCTGTTGATAAGCTGGTAGTGATGTTGTTTCTGGAGATGATGGTTCCGAGGTTGTAGGAGTGGCAGGTGCTTTTCGTTTCCTAGGGTTGAAAGAGGAGGCACTCTTCTACATCTACTTCCTCGGCTTCTTCTTCTTCGAGCTTGAGGGTCTGGTCGAACGGACGGTGGGATCAGGGAATACGGCTCCCCTTGGAAGCAAACCGCAAGCAACTAAGTTCATGGAAGTCCCAAGCTTCTTCCAATCGAATTTCTCAATCGGAAGGCCGTGGATGTTGTACACCCTTGCGAGCTATTCTCTGGAAAGTCCAGACCGTTCCCTATTATCTACGATGACATACGAGTGTGATCAGAATAAATATGAATATACAGAAAAGGTGATAAATTGAAAGCTACCTACCAGGATTCTGAAAGAAGCCGTTATCCGCATAGTCAAAGTGAAAAAATGGATGTTTTGATTTTCCCATATTGTTGCGAACCCCGTAGATAGTTTTTATTGCTTAGTTCAACCACTTGCTCGTATAAAAGAAGCCGAAGTCTGATGGGTTTGATTTCACTTGGTACAACCAAGCGAACTCTTCAGGAGTGGGGGTTTCTAAGCCTAGTTTATGGTATAGTATGTACAGACCTACAATGTATCTATAAGTGTTCGGAGTTAGTTGAAAAGGAACGGCTCCGTAATAGTCGACGATAAATTTTATGTAAGGATGAAGTGGAAGGTGGACCCCATATTTGAGAACTACTTCAGAGAATGAAGCAATTCCATGAGGTGGTGTATGTGGTCGATTGATCTCCATGGGAAGGAGAAGGGGGATGGCGATCTTGTAGTTGTGCAAGATCTTGCTGAGCCTATTCGTGGTGTAGCTCGTCCTTACATTGGTATATGACCAGTCTCCCTATATATATTGGTAACCCGTTGCGAACGCAGGGGCATCTCTGATATGCCGGAGACATTGGTCTTGAGGAAGGTCGCCTATGTGAGGACTACTTTGCCTAACACTGGTTATCTCAACTTCAGGTTCTGGCTCAAGATAATCTTCGAGGTTTCTGGAGCTAACACTAGTATTGGAAGATTCTTCTGAGAATGCATTTTCTTCTCTAAAATTCTCACTACTAGATATCTGAAAAGAAATATGGATGGATTTAGTCCTATACGAGCATCAGGGATCTTAGCTATATGCGAGCAGTTTTGGGGTCTCATCCTAGGATTGCATCAACATGCTACTCATAGAATTTTTTCTAATCGATCTACGGATTCATAAAAATCGTTTGAGCAATTCGTTCAAAAAGAAAATAAAAAACTCTTTCACGAGTTCATCGCTGTCAGTCATCTAAAAAAAGAATCTATAAACCAACGAAGGGGATCTAAAAATTTCCATTTTACAGTCCCTCTGAATACGGGATGAGTTTATGTTCAGAATATTTAGGCTCTGCGGTATTTAGGCTCTACGGTTTATTCCTATTTTCTGGAAATAGGATATGTAAATAAGAGTTCTGGAAAAATCGAAGGACAAGAGAGAGAGGATATATACTAACCTTTCTTCGAAGACGGAGGGACCAAGATGACGTTTGAAAGATTGTGATGATAACTTTGTCGGAGAAGATGACAAGGTTGTGCGAGCTGAGAAACAGAACGACGCCAGAAAGATTGCTCTGTGAATACTTCAGGTTTCGAGAGAAATAGCAGACGATAGGTTTTTTGAAGAGGAGATGGATTAGTTTTCGATATATATGCCTCGAGCGTTGTCAAATCACAGCCGTAGATCAAGGTATTTAACTTTCAGATCCAAAGGCCGAAGTTCACACGGGATTTGATTTTTCTGAAATTAAATCGGTATCTTTTGAAAATTTGAAACGATTTGATTTAAGATGATAGCTGGTATCATCGCTATCATTATGTCTGTTTAAAAAGGAAAAAGAAGGGAAAAGTCTCATCGAGTTTTTCTATTCTTCTTAGAAAAGGTGACACATGGTTTCATCTGTGAGAAAAAGGTACGCATAATCTTGAAAAGGTGAGATTTAAGATCTGGCGACTCTTTGACTCTTCAAGGGTCTCAAGTCTAGGTCATGACATCACATTTTTTTTTAAGCTCGCACTTATAGTAGAAGGAAGCTCCATTTTGTCCTAAAGAACTAATGGAGCTGGGGAGCAATTGTTGTGCTGTCTAAAATCCTATATGTTGATCAATACCATAAAGGGAAAAGTTGACCAAGTGAGTGTCAGGTCGCATGAGTAAGATTAAGTGCGACCTCTTCCGAAAAAGTTACGTGCAACCTCCACTATATAAGTTAGTGCGACCTCTTCCAAAAGAGTTACATGCGACCTCCACTGCATAAGTTAGTGCGACCCCCTCCGAACGAGTATAGTGCGACCTCCTTCGAACGAGTTAAGTGTGACCAGAATGAAAAGGAAATTAGACTACACTTCGTCAAAATGGGTAACTTATAAATAAAGGGAAACAAAACTTTCTCTTCAAAGATCAACCAATCATCTCATTTAAGTGATTACCCAGTTATATTATTACTCAAATTGTATTGCCCGACTATACAGTTACCCATTCTCATAATTGGGAAAACATTGAGCCTTCCTTACTTATATAAAGAGAGTTCAATGTTTCAATCGAGGATCCTTTGATCTTTGGAATCTTTGAAGAATCTTTTAAACTCTTATTTCTTCTTTCCGGATAACACTTTGTAATTTTGAGTTCTTGTAATTCTCCAAAAAATAGTAAAAAACAGTGGACATAGATTCATCTTTTTTGGGGCTGAACCACTATAAAATTCTTGTCTCTTTGTTTGCTTTAGTTAATTATCTCTTTTTCACACATAAGTCACATTTTGCAATTTTCTTAAATCTATTGTTGACAAAATCTCCGTCAACATGAATCAAGTAATCCTTGCATAAAGTTGTGTAAAAAATAGTGACAAGTAGAAGTTTCATATTTTTCAAAGTTCTTTTTCCCTTTCGATTGTATACGTATGCTTATTTTCATTTCAAAGATCGTACGAATATTTCTTTCTTCGTATGTTATATGAAAAGAAAGGACAGAGGTATCTTTTTTTTCTCAATCGCAACTATATATAACTAAATCAGAGTTGGTATGCGATCACATCAAAACCTGCACATATTGATTATAAAGAATCATTGGTGAGATGGTCCCAAATCAGCATTATTGCAATATAATCAAGCAATATATATTTATATATATGTGTGTGTCATACATAGTCACATCGTTATAGTAAAACGGCTACTAGCCTTAATTTTAATTGATTGAAATTGTTAAATATATTGACCAAAACGTTACAATTGTCCTTAATTATTAGTTTTTTTTCCTTTAACATTTTAAAACACACTGCCTGACAAGTACTCAGTTTATGACAACATTTAGTTTACAGCATTCACAAGGGG
This sequence comes from Parasponia andersonii, assembly GCA_002914805.1. NCBI lineage: Eukaryota > Viridiplantae > Streptophyta > Magnoliopsida > Rosales > Cannabaceae > Trema > Trema andersonii. Next base: position 624,182 of record JXTB01000080.1, read on the forward strand.
TACAAATGGTCGCATTATTTATGACACATCATATAAATACATTATAAGATTTGCAATTAAAATGACAACATTGATCAGCTAGCACCATTCCAAGTATTGAGAGGTGAGAACGAACATTATGCGATCTCAAACAGAACAAATCAAGATTCCCATTATAGATTTCACCGACGAAAACTTGAAGCCCGGATCAGACTCATGGGTGTTGGCCTGCAACCAAATCCGTCATGCGTTGGAAGAGCATGGCTGCTTTGAAGCGGTTTATGACAAAGTACCACTAGAACCATACAACTCAATTTTTTCTGCAGCTGAAGAGTTATTTGATCTTCCAATTCAAACTAAACAGCAAAAAATCAGTGATAGGCCAGGGTGTGGTTATGTTGGTCAAATTCCTATCATTCCTCTGTATGAATCTATGGAAGTTGATAATCCAACAACTTTCCAAAGCGTCGAACATTTTACCAACACCATGTGGCCTAATGGGAATGATAGTTTCTGGTATTTTTTGATCCACGAAGTTTTATTTTTTCATTTGCTTTTGGTGGCTAATTCTGAGTCTTTATATTGATTTTAAAACAGTGAGAGTGTTCATTCCTTCTCAAAGCCGGTGGTAGAGTTATATGACTTGGCAACAAGAATGGTCTTTGATAGCTTCGGCATAGGGAGATTGCACAACTCTAACATGGAGTCAACCTCTTACGGTCTCCGATTGTTCAAATTCAGAACACGTCAGACGAACGACACTGAAGTTGGAGTGCCAACTCATACAGACAAGACTTTCATAACCATTCTTAAACAAAATCAAGTCGATGGCTTACAGATTAGAACAAAGGATGATCAATACATTGATGTTAAACCCAATGTTTCATCATTTATGTTCATTGCAGGGGACGCATTAATGGTATGATCACCATTTCTTGTTTGATTTAAAAGAAAATATAATGATTAATGCTATGAACACTATGAACTATATATAAGAGATTTATGAAACTATGTTTTGTTGATTTTAGGCATGGACTAATGGCAAAATACGTGCTTGTGAGCATCGTGTAATCGCGAAAGAAGGCAAACCTGCTCGATACTCCATTGGATTGTTCTCCTTTGTTAATGGGGTGGTGCATGTTCCGGAAGAGCTAGTTAACGATGAATGGCCTTTGCAATATAAACCATTTGATCATTTTAATTTCCTTCGTTTTTATTTTATGGAAGGAGGAACAGAATTTGCATGTCCCATTAAATCCTACTGTGGTGTTTGACAACTCTTGCCATCAGGACATGAATCCTTTTGTTTTATATATATATATATATATATATATGTTCCTCTAAATAATGAACTATCCAAGAAGAAAGTAGTACTCGTATAATTACTTTACCTCATTAATGTTTGATGTACACTGTATCTGTCCTTCACTCTCTTGTTTTCTTACTATTTTCTCTAGTTTTCAACTTTATTGTAATAACAATATTACTGTAGTCAATGTTCGTTCTTGTTAGTGAGATTATCACGCTAACAATTCTCTGTGCTCGATCGAATAGTTACGTAAACATTTGCTACGATAAAAAATATGAATCCATGCCCTTCCGTTTGTAATGTATTAAAAAAAATAAAAGACTCACTTGATTCTCTTTTCACTTGGGAAAAACCTCTACATTGAGAACGGAGAAAAGAAAGGAAACAAAAACAACCCATTGCAAAAAGGACTAAAACTAGTCTGAGGGGATTTAAAAGAATTAATAAAATTCACAAAGTTACATCTTAATTAATTTATATAAGGCATTAAAATAAATAAATCGAGACAGAGTGGCCTAATATTTTTTGGTCTTTAAGAGAGTTTACTGGTAAAAGCACATGTGTTAAAAAATTAAATACACTATAGCTTCTGAGTAAGATCAAATAATCGTTTGTAGGCAACACACCTCTATATGTTATACATGTGTGGAGTTGGTGGCACGCGAACTTAAGTACGGAACACCAAAATGTGGGTTGTATTGTATTACTATAAGAAACATGACTTTTGATGACGTATTTTGTCATCGGAAAAAGTTGTATAAAACTATCGGCGAAAGGTCTTCGACAATTACCAACGAAATTTCTCGTCAACGACTATCGTCAGTATAAGATCGTAGCTAAATGTCACTTTCCAATGGAAATTTAATTTCGTCGATTAAAATAACCTTCGCCAACGCATTAGTGAGTTTTACTGAGGCACGGGTCGCATCGGCGAAAGTTTTCCGTCGGCAAAAATATGACCATATTCGAAATCTACTTAACGTTCACCGACGAATAAACGCGTCAGTGAAAGTCAAACAATTACCGATGCATTTATGCGTCGGTGAAAGTTATTAAAAAAATAATTTAAAAACGTACAATATATTTTCCGACAACAAAATACGTCGATGAAAATATTTTTAAAAATAAAAATACTTTTACCGATGACAAAACTCGGTGAATATATTTTCGTAGAATCTAAATTAATTTTATAAATTTGTTAAAAAAAATTATTTAATTGATTGTTATAATTAATTATTAATTAATAATAATTAATAATTCATTTGGTTAACTAATATATTAAAATTTGGAAGAAGATGTATTAACACAAATTTTATTAAATAAAGAAAATATACAAATTGTATCTAAAATTAGAACATATTATAAAATAAGAAACGTCTACAATTTTGGAGGCGGAGGCGGTGGCATCTTGATGCCGAGCTTTGCAATCAATGTTTGAAGCATTCAATTTTGCTCATTGAGTTGTTGCTGGGTCTCCTCGAGCCGGCGTTGGTTTTCTGCTTTCTTTTGCGTCATTTGTCGCTGAGTCTCGTCGATCCGCCGTGCGTGCTCTGCTGCTTCAAGGTGGCGATGGTCTCAGCGACTTGTCCTGTGTTGGCAGCCCTCTGTCCTCCTATACTTTTCAGTCGAGGGAGTGCTCCCAACCCTTTTTGTCACCTAGATCTAGTCCATAAATCTTTGGACATGATCTGAAATTCATCGACTTGTTCTGGCCCCACCATAGACTCAGTAGACGAGGCACCATCCCCAAGCTCAGACTGAGCACGAGACTGAGTTTTAGTGAGCGCCTCCGCCCTAGACGTAACCATCTCTGCCTAGAAAATAAAATAAAAATTAAAATAATTAAAATTTATATACGCAAATTAAATATTTTAAACAAACAGAATGAATTCTTACATATTTCTCCTGGGTGTACTCGTTTTGCCAACTAGACGGCTTGAGATGGCAGCTCTTGAAGTAGTCAATAGGGCTTATAAGCGGAGTCTCTGGGTTGCCTTATGAAAAATAGGGGAAAAAAGGTAGATTATTGTGGTGCCCAAGGTTCTCACATGCATATTAAGCCAATAATAATTATGTTCTAATTGCATATTAGGCATCTAGAAGTTGTTTATACTAGTTTTGTAGTAACATACTCATTCATTATGTTATGTGCATTTACATACATGTTATTACACTAATGATTATCGAAGTATCCCAATGCAGTGTAAAGGTTCAATATCCTTAAAGAGAGAGCTCGGTGTGCTAAAAGAACAAAGAATATAATTATGAAAGCAATACTATGTGCACATGCATTAAGATTGTACTTATTGATAACTTAGTCAAATAGTAGTTTTTCGGTAAAATGCATCTTTCATGTTTTTCAGAGCCAAATTCACTGTGTGTTTAACACGTCAAATAGGCTTAATTCAATGTCTAGGACTTATTT
>JXTB01000080.1:633316-664913 GCA_002914805.1 Parasponia andersonii
TTTTACTTACTGAGCTTTAGCTCATTTTAGTCTTGTGATGCAGATGAGGATGCACATTTTGGTGTTGACTAGCTGGTTGCCTGGCTTGCCTTTTTGTCACCGTGATCATACAGATGTAGACGAGCTTGACCTGTGGGTGACATTTTTTTTGTTCTGAGATATTTTGGTGTAATGTAAATATTACAGCTGATGGCAAAATCGACTGGTGAAAACCTCTTTTGATTGTACATTTTGTAAATATACTTTTAACAAAAAATGCCATGCAGTTTCTTTTGTCCTAAAGTTCTAGAAAGTTTTAAAAAAAAAAAATGTAAATTGCCCACCTTTTTATCAAAACAAAAGGTAATGTTTAAGAAAGAATAATACTTCATAGTTTGACTGTATATGACAATATGGTTAAACTAGGGGGTGTTACAATTATTTGGTTATAGTATATTGTGTACTGATTAGAGAAATGTTTGACTTTCTAACCTTTGCCTTCATCTGGCTAGTAATGGTAGATGACCCTTGTGCAGGCGAATACAATTGCTTAGACCAATTTTCCGATTTTTGTGTCGAGAGTTTCTGCAAAAATACACAAGTTGTTAATTTCACCATTGATTATAATTAATTCTTAATAATTAAATTTTATTTTTTGTAAAAGCATGTTAATTACCTCAAACTCTTGAGAACCGAAACAATTACACAAAATATTCCACTGATATATTCCACTGATTGAAGGGAATGTTCTTGTATTGGCCTTAATAAAAGCCATGCCCCTCATACCCCCCATTTTTATAAAATGATTCTGTATTATATTGTGCCAATCCCGTAAATATACCATCATGGACTGCTCAATAGAGTCCATGAAGAGTGCATCAGAACAAGGATAATCAAACTTCACCTGTGAAATTAAAATAGACAATTATTAATAAAGGCTTTTATTAAAATAGCTTAAAATAAATATTTTAAGAAACTCACTCACCTCTATCCGGTTCAAAATGAGCTTAATGTCTTCTTTCTTCACATCCTTCCACGTCAGAGTGGAAGCTGGGATGGTATCTCTAACTTTCTTGGAAAAAATGTTCAAGAACATCTTGCCATGATCCAAGATAGGCTTCCCTGTCTTCTCACAAAACTCGACCTTCAATCGGTCAGTTTTAAGCCTCCTAAGTTCTTTTTTGACCGAACAACCTCTTGTCTCTTCCCTAACCCTATTTCTCTTGGGATCATATCAATCATCTCCAGAGTTGGAACTGGAGGCAGCACTAGTTGCTAGGGAAGCGCTCCCATGGCTAGACATCCTACACAAAAACATTATCATAGTTTAGAAACATTACATAGCAATATAAAAAAATAAACACAAAATTTTCGAAACTCTACACATACTAGGATATAAAATTATGTTACATTATCAGATATTTCATTCTCTTCTTCAGAACTTGTATCACTATCATCATTAAGTTCAACTTCTTCATCATTATATTCCTCTAAAGTATCGTCTTCGAACTCATCATCATCAACTAAAAAGTCATTAGGGATCACAACACGAGTTTGACAGATAAGGTCATCAATATTGTCAACTTTATCGGGTCCAACGTCTTCCCGATGAATCAAACATTTTCCATTTCTAGAAGCTCAACCCACAATTGGAATGACAAAGAATTCGCTTCGTGCAAAATAGAAACATCGGTGCTTGTTGATGCAACATCAAAAACATTTGGAAAGTCCCATATGTTTCGAGGCGTATACTTGTTAATAAGTTTCCACAATGGCCCATTCTTATCATCATTGGTGTAATAAATCAGCTCTGCAAGTGATGCAAGTATAAATGGGTCATCTTTGTACCAGTAAGCACCTGTGTATATACTTGTGAATTATTCGTCTAGCTGAATTTATTTCTTTCTCAGATCAGTGTCGAACCACCTGTATCTAAACAATACCACGTTGCACTCTTTAATATATGACAACTCTAGAACTTGTTCTAGTATACAATAGAAGTAGTTGCCATCAGATCCAGGAACATGGACACCACAATTCTGGGTGTTGTGTTTACCGTCACACTTATCAACTAGAAACTTTACCCCATTCACCACATAACCAGGGTAGGAGGAATTTGAGAAGTTGGATCTACTAGCCAATGCATACAATTCATTGTTAAGCTCATCTGAACTTGACGTTCGTAATTGATTTATCTAATATAAAAAAATCATTAGATAACACATAATTTGGTGCGAAGAATAGCGAAATTTAGGAAATTATACAAAAGAAGCTTACTTGGGATTTAAACCATGTAGGAAACTCAACTTCTTGTTCGTTCTAGATTTACACCACTTTTAGCCTCTAACTCTCTCATATGCTGACTACATATATATAGTGTTATACATAAGGGAACTTCTAATAGCNCAAGAACATCTTGCCATGATCCAAGATAGGCTTCCCTGTCTTCTCACAAAACTCGACCTTCAATCGGTCAGTTTTAAGCCTCCTAAGTTCTTTTTTGACCGAACAACCTCTTGTCTCTTCCCTAACCCTATTTCTCTTGGGATCATATCACTCATCTCCAGAGTTGGAACTGGAGGCAGCACTAGTTGCTAGGGAAGCGCTCCCATGGCTAGACATCCTACACAAAAACATTATCATAGTTTAGAAACATTACATAGCAATATAAAAAAATAAACACAAAATTTTCGAAACTCTACACATACTAGGATATAAAATTATGTTACATTATCAGATATTTCATTCTCTTCTTCAGAACTTGTATCACTATCATCATTAAGTTCAACTTCTTCATCATTATATTCCTCTAAAGTATCGTCTTCGAACTCATCATCATCAACTAAAAAGTCATTAGGGATCACAACACGAGTTTGACAGATAAGGTCATCAATATTGTCAACTTTATCGGGTCCAACGTCTTCCCGATGAATCAAACATTTTCCATTTCTAGAAGCTCAACCCACAATTGGAATGACAAAGAATTCGCTTCGTGCAAAATAGAAACATCGGTGCTTGTTGATGCAACATCAAAAACATTTGGAAAGTCCCATATGTTTCGAGGCGTATACTTGTTAATAAGTTTCCACAATGGCCCATTCTTATCATCATTGGTGTAATAAATCAGCTCTGCAAGTGATGCAAGTATAAATGGGTCATCTTTGTACCAGTAAGCACCTGTGTATATACTTGTGAATTATTCGTCTAGCTGAATTTATTTCTTTCTCAGATCAGTGTCGAACCACCTGTATCTAAACAATACCACGTTGCACTCTTTAATATATGACAACTCTAGAACTTGTTCTAGTATACAATAGAAGTAGTTGCCATCAGATCCAGGAACATGGACACCACAATTCTGGGTGTTGTGTTTACTGTCACACTTATCAACTAGAAACTTTACCCCATTCACCACATAACCAGGGTAGGAGGAATTTGAGAATTTGGATCTACTAGCCAATGCATACAATTCATTGTTAAGCTCATCTGAACTTGACGTTCGTAATTGATTTATCTAATATAAACAAATCATTAGATAACACATAATTTGGTGCGAAGAATAGCGAAATTTAGGAAATTATACAAAAGAAGCTTACTTGGGATTTAAACCATGTAGGAAACTCAACTTCTTGTTCGTTCTAGATTTACACCACTTTTAGCCTCTAACTCTCTCATATGCTGACTACATATATATAGTGTTATACATAAGGGAACTTCTAATAGCATTGAACAAAAAGTATAGAAAGGTATAAAATACTTACTCAAGATATTTTTGTCCTTCTGGGCAGTTGTTCATTACATACCACTCAGCTTTAAGCTGATCAAAAGGATTAAGAATAATAATATCTTTTTTGCCCAGTGGGTGACCAACAGACTTAAAGGCTAATAATATGTGATTTGGTCGAGCATCAACAATAATTTCATTACGTTCGGGTCGATTGAATCGAATTTCGACACCCTGCAAATACAGAGAGCAAAATGTCAGTGCCTCTATAACGACATATGTTTCAGCAATAGACCTTTCTGGACGTGCCTGATTTCAAACATACTATTTATAAACTCCTATGGCCCGCTCAATTGAGTACATCCATCGAAAATGAACGGGTCCACCATATATTGCCTCTTCTGGTAAATGGAGAATTAAGTGAATCATTATGTCAAAGAAAGCGGGTGGAAATATTCTTTCTAACTTAGCTAATATGGTTACAACATCCTTTTGTAGCTTTTCTAGATCGGCCACATTCAATGTGCGTGCACAATGCTTTTTGGAAAAGAAAACACAACTCAGTGATAGTCTCCCGGATTTCCTTTTTCAAATATGGTATAACCCTAGTAGGTAGAAGATGTTGGAATAAGACATGACAATCATGTGATTTTAAACTAGATATCTTGTCTTCTGTTTCACTCACACTTTTTGCTAAGTTGGAAGCAAACCTATCAGGAAATTGGATTAACTTAATAAATTGACAGAACTTCTTTCGCTCCCCAGGACTTAAAGTGTAAGAAGCATGTGGCTTCTTCCACTTGTTTCCCACTTTGTATAAATGTAACTCCTTGCGAATATTCATAACTGCAAGACTAAATCTGGCCCTATTTGTGTCTTTTGATTTCCCCTCGATGTCAAGAGAGTTCCCAAGACGCTATCACACATATTTTTCTCGATGTGCATGACATCTGAATTATGTCTCAGTAACAAGTGCCCCTAATAGTTAAGCTTGAAAAAAATGCTTTTTTCGACCAATTTAGCTCGACTGCAGTACGTTTCCTCTTTACTTCACCATAATCTTTGTGTTTCCTAGGCAACCTAATCTGTAAGTGCTCTAACTGACTCAAAATATCATCTCCGAAGTACTTGTTAGGTGGCGGCCTTAAGTCATATTGACCATCATATTGTGTACTCCTCCTCATTTTATCATCCATCGGAAGAAAGCGTCAGTGCCCAATATATGCTACCTTACTTTGGATCCCCATAGATAGAGTTTCTTCATCACAAGTTGGGCATGCTTTATATTATTTTGTACTCCAACCTGATATTAAGGCATATGCTGGATAATCATTGATAGACGACAACACTGTGGCTCACATACAGTATGCGTTACCACTTACTACATCCCTCGTTTCAACACCATTCAACCACAATTCCTTCAACTCATCAACCAAAGGCCTCAAGAAGATGTCCATGTCCTTCCCAGGGGCAGTCGGACTAGGGATGAGGAGAGATAATATCATTGAGTCTACTTTCATGCACTTCCAGAGTGGTAGGTTGTACGAAACAAGTAAAACTGGCCACATGCTATAAGCAGTGCTCATATTCCTAAATGGGTTAAATCCATCCGTTTCCAACCCTAATCAGACATTTCATAGATTAGCTGCGAATGAAGGATATTTTCGATCAAACTCCTGCTAGACAAGACCATCTGCAGGGTGTCTCAAAACACCATCTTCTTTTGGCCTTCCTAAATCATGCCATCTTATATCCTTTGCAATATGCTGAGAACTATAGAATCGCTTCAATCGGGGTGTAATGGGAAAATACCTCATCACTTTCTTCGGTACTTTTTTCTCTACTTCCCAACAGCATTCACCACATACTAGACAACTGTTTAACTCTGAGTTCTCCTTCCAAAATATAGCATAATCATACTTTCATACATGAATTGATTCGTATCCAAGATCGCTATCACGTAACTTTGCCTTAACCTCATAGTACGATCCAGGTAAATTAGTCCCATCTGGAAATGCTTCAAGCAACAATTTGAGTAACATATCAAATGATTTATTGCTCTACTTTTTGAGGACTTTCAAATGCATCAACTTAACTAAAAAGTTAAGTGATAAGAACTTTGTGCACCCAAGATACAACTCTTTCTCCATCTCCTCAAATAACTTGCTAAACTTGTTTGAGTCTTGATTACCATCTGTCGGGATGTCATCCAAGTTTGGATGACTTCATGACTTGGTCTACTTACTCCAGCAATATCAGCTATAAGATCATGCATCTCATCCCTTTCATCTTCACTTTCCACAGTTACCGCTGGAAATGATTCTCTGTGATATGACCATATAGTGTAGGACTGTTCGATGTCCTTCTCAACTATATATTATTCAACTGTATCTGGGTCTTGGAATTTCCCATTCAAACATCTTCTACACAGACATCTCACTTTACCTTGGTCATTGACAAATGCTTTTGATCTCTCAGCAAAAGCCTTAACACCACTTCTAAACTGAGCTAACAATTGATTCCTTATACTCATCCAACTCTTGTCGATGTCCATCTTATATTGTCCACATATAGCAAAGAACAATTATCGGTAAAGAGCGCACACAATGTCATATAAGCATATATACAGCTCATATGCAAGTGCTTCCATGTGCATGTGTCCTAAATCCACCTTATCACTCCACTACTAAAAGGTAAGGCCCTATCCCATTCAAGATTACTTTGTTATATGGTCCATCATTCACTCAAACATTGTTCCTTTCACGCTGAAATTCCGGCAGCAACTTCCCACAGTTCTCCTAAGTGTGCTACATATATGTACACACTTGGAGAACACAAGGAGATACCATCAGAACTTGACCAAAGAACAATATTTATAAGCAAATGACAACACATAACGTGTAATCCCAAATTGTCCAAATGGGACAATTCAGAAGTCGATATCAAGATGCATAATCTCTTACCGACTCCTGAACAGGTCTAAGGTAATTTCTTTTGTGTATAAAATAAATCATGTATATATTAAAGATAGTTGATAAGCATACATATTTGAAAAGAAATCATCAACCAACAGAATAACTATAGATCGATTATTCTCTTCTATGGGTATTTTCGTAATTTCAGTACACAAGGAGATACTAGGACTCCTAGGGTTATTTTGGGAAATTTACCATGTTTTATTTCTTATAAGGGTGTTTTATCATTCTAGGTGTCATATGATTATTTTTTATTTAATACACAATTTTAATTTACTATGATTTTAATTTAATATTAAAAATTATTATGTATATTATGAAATCTAAAATTTTTAAGGGATAAAATTTTAAGTATCAAAAAAAAAGAAGGGAACTTGTACCGCTTTTAGGGGATCCTAACCACTAAAGATTCTCCAAAAGACAGTACAAGTTCCCCCTCTCTTTTTTTGATGTTCAGTATTTTATTAAACATTTTGGTGTACTAAAATGATGAACATATGTTCCAAAAATTATATTTAACAAGCTGCACACACGGCACCGAGTACCAAGAGGTGTGCACACTTGGCACTTAATGCCAAGTGTGTGCTTATATGTGCACACACAACACTTAGTGCCAAGTGTGTGCACATTTCCACAATAAAATCACCTACATTATAATACAAATTAGATATAAAACTAAAATATATAGATAACTATAAAAACTAGAAAAAAGAAAAATAGAGCCATATGACCAAAAAAGAGAAAAAAGAATTTGTAATAAATAAACAAAATTTACCCTACTTGTGCCCTGAATAAGTCGACAATTTGACCCCTGTCTCTAAAACAAAATTAGATATAGCTTCTAATTACGAGATCACCTAAAACTACTGCTATTAATATTTTCTTGGTTTAATATGCGTCAGTAAATCATAGACATTAATAGGATACTAAGTGAGGGTGAAGCTCAAGGAAGAAGGTTTGGTTTGGAATAGTGCAGAGATAATAAAAAGACCCAATTTCCAAATAGAGTGGAGGAGGTTGTCTCGTTCATAGTCCAAGGAGCTGGTGCTTTTGTTACAACTACGAACTCATGGGATCATATGGCTAAATTGGAAATCATTAATATTTTGTTGGATACGTAATTTGAGCAGAATGTCACAGTCCTTCCCCTGTTATTGGATTCGAAATCTACAATGCTTCCATGGGACGTGTTCAATGATGAGAGGCTACGAAAACATTTTCACAAACGAATTTGGCTAAGCGATTCAGAAAGTTTCCGGACTGCTAGACATGCTCTTAGGATTATAGCTAAACATGTCGCTGGTCTTAGAAGCAATGAAAGTTCTGATATGGATGAGTTAATAGAACTTCTTAGCTCTTCACTATCTAGAGTTCTCTACCTTATTGTATTTTGATAGGGACTGGTGACGAAGGAAGTAAAATAATTATAACTACAAATAAGGAAGATCTCACAATTAGCATCGCAGGCACCATCCAACGATATCGTTTAGGATGTCCAAGTGAAGATGAGTTATGGAGTATGTTTAAAAATGTAACAAAATCTCATAATTGGAAGGAACACTTGAGTCACAAAACTACTGCTATTAATGTTAGAGTTCTCACAGGCATTTTCACGAACATTTCAATTGCAAAATGAATAACAAGTAAGCTTATTAGCATGAACCAAAGTAACAAAACCTTGAGACATGGAAGCATAAACTACAAACTTCATTATACATATATTTACGTAAATAGTATGCACAGTTATAGGATAAAAATGTATTCTTGGTAAATTAGAGATGGATTAAGGTAGATCTCTACTATGCTAATTCGAAGTTAGCTTAATTTATATCCTTAGTGTGAAATTAGCAAAAACACTTTACTTAAATGCCTCATAATTTGTTGCACAAATTAAAAAAGGTTGCAAAGATTTGGTATTGAATAATATATTGGTTCAATAAAGGAGGAGTACAGGAACTCAAGAAGGTTTTTTTGTAGTGAATTATTGGTACAATATTAACTTTGTTAATATAATAGGCTAAAAGCAGCCTTAGACCCTCATATAACATCATAGATCATGTTCTTAACTTAAAAATACTATTTCAAAGCATCATTCTCACACTAGAAACTAGCTTTCTTTTACAATGCATGCACAATCAGCTTACTCCTACATTAGCACCACCCAATTTTGAGTTTCGTCAGCAACGTAGTGGATTAAAAGTTATCTAAGCTAAGCACTTCCACTTTGCTAGTTCTATATATATTTATTTCCTATATTTTCTTAGTGCATGCACTATCATGGCTACATAAATAGTGGCATTCTCTTAAGTTCCTCGTCAAATTACTGTTAAGCTCATATTTTCACATAAGCAGTGACTGGTTTTAGTACTTTACTTCATTTATAGTTTAAAATCATCAAAACATAGGTACGGCAGCAACTAAAAACTGCTCCGATTCTTAGTTCTATTCCACCCGATAGACTAGAAATAACTCCAAACACTTGCATATCATCCTACATCGTCTTTATCCTCTAATCACATCATCTTATTATTAAACCAACAACAAGTATAAGATATTTTTTTTATCTATATTATATGATCAACCCATTTTGTATACACAACTACTAGTTGTCATTTAGCCTACTCTTCAGACTAAATATCCCTTGAGCTAAGTTTTCTCCTCACTCTCTTATTTTATGTCTCATATCTATATTAAAAACCAATTGAAACTATAAAGTAATTCAGTTCCTTGTGCCTCGTATGTACACTTCACAGATATTTTAGGTATTCGTGATTATTCGAACTTGAAGATGGCTCAAATTTATTGAAAACTACTGACCAAAATACATATCAAAACTAAGACCATGACACAGATTCAATATGATCAGTTCTCTAACATAAGATAGGTGCAAACAAATATGAATTTTCAAGCGATGATTCTAAATAAAATTTAGCATGCAAAGAAAAAAAAAGAGGCAAAAATAGGGACAACTATAGTGATGAATCTAAACTACCAAAACCAAAGTTTCTAACTTTGAACTTTTACAATTGCAAAAGATAATATCTAGATAAAATTTCAGTAAATAAAGTGACAAGTGATATACAAAAGTAATCTTCTGTGTAGAGATAATTTAATATCAATAAACTAAATCATGGCTGGAGTAAACAAAATTATTTAGTATCACATAATCCAGTATCATAAACGCGAACCTAAAAAGGATGTAAACATGCAAAATAGGAAATCAAAACAGGAAATAAAAATCGCACTTAGAACCACACATAAAATTAAAAAAATAAATACACAAAATCAGTTTCAGAAGCACTTACCTTTCAAACCACAAGATTACTGAGAAAAGGAGACCATGAGCCCAAAAGACTAAGCAAAACAAATTGAGACCAAGCAAAAGGGAGAGGAATCGAGAGCAAAATAGAGAGGGTGACAGAAGAGAGAAGGGCAGTAAGGAAGGAGTTACGGTGAGGGAAGAGTGGCAGAAGAGAGAGAAAAGTGCGGCGAAAGAGAGAGAGAGAGAGAGAGAGTGAGGGGTTGTGAGCGATGAGAGAAAGGGGAAAACAAGGACTGCGGCTGAATTGAGATTAAGGGAAAGAGGGGAATAAGGTTTTGTTGTAAAAATTTACCAACGGGTTTTACATAGCCTGTCGGTGAAAGTCTACTTTCTTGTAGTGATTTATTGACGGGTGAATATTTTCCGTCGGTGAATAGTTTTTAAAAAATATGATTATAACTTTAAAGGAAGACACTTTCACCGACGGACAACATAAACCCGTCGGTAAATATATTTTTATAAAATGACTTTTTTTGGGGTAAAAAAATACTGGCGCCCAAAAATTAATATTCGCGAGAAAAACCCCGAGTTTTTTTCCACATACTTTTTACCGACGAAAAGTTAACATGCGTCGGTATATTGAACATATACCGATGAGTAGCCCGTCAGTATAAAGGTCCCGAAAATTGATTTTTTAAGTCATCATTTGCCGACGGGATTAGGTTAAACCGTCGGTAAATATAATTTTTCCCGACGAGCTAACCTTAGTCCGTCGGAAAAAGTTGATTTTCTTGTAGTGTTAGCTTATAATAGTTTGAGTATGACATGACATGTTTGCATGTTAACATAATATGTTAGATGTTAGAATGTCAAACATTTATAAAAGTAATGTTTGAAATTAGTGTATTTTGTCAAAATGATGAGGAAATACAAGTAATTAAGATTTAGTAGATGTCAATTACCTAATTAGGAGGTGCGTTACTCTAATTATGAAACTAATGTTTGCGAATTAATTTTGTGCTAATTTAATAGGAATATAATTAATTTATAATCAATGGTTACGCAAATATTTCTCAGTTTTTTTAAATTCCCTTTGTGTTAAAGAAGCTTTATATTTAATTTATTGCCTTGATTTTTGTATATTTTACATTTGAATGATGTGATAATAAAAACTGATAAAATATGACATTAGTTTTTTAAAATTTTTAATTACCGCTTAAATGTGCTAATACTGGCTCAAATAGACTATCATGTCTAGCTACGTGAAACGAAACCACAAAAAATAACACGGTAGAACATGAGCGAATGGACAATGCCGCGCCAGTAATGTTGGACTTTAGATTGACACAGCAATACATAAAGGTGAAAAAGTGTTATATGCACGACAAGAAAGCACAATTTTGTGCAAACTTTTAGTGTCTGCACGCCCCGCTTACTAAATTACATGTTCTCGAATGCTACTCAGGCAGCCGGCGGCAGGCCTCCTTTACCGGATCTGCAATTTTTTTTTTTTGAATGTTTCGGTAGCTCATGCTGTAAGATATGTAGAATAACTAATCCAGCAAATAGTAGAAATTTTCAAATTTCATCGAAAAATAATTTTAGATAAAAGTTTTAAGGCGATCTATTAATTTCATCAATTAATGATTCATTTACCCTGTTCTGGTGACAATTTCTATGTCTAATAATGCAGGGATATTCTTCAAGGGAATAAACAGTGAATATTCCATTCTTACTAAGAAAATGTGAATAGTATACGTACTTACTGGTTTATATGCAAAGTCTTAGCATGAACCAGCTTTTTAATTAAGAGACTGGCCTAGCGTTTTTATTTATTATTTACTGAGTGATGATTATGAAGAAGTGAAACAAATTACGCTAAATTAATAATGATAGTAGTATTGATTATTGACAAAGATAAACTTTTCAACTAGCCACAAATTGATCTTCACATGATGCTGTGTGTAATATAATTTTTTAAATTGACGTGATATGATCAAAATTCAGGTGATAAAATATAACATTGTTATGAATTGTAGAGAATACACCTAACGAAATATTTTAAATATGTGAACCTGACGCAATCAGATCAGGTCATAGACTCCTTTTTTTTTCAAATTAAACAATTGGGAAGGACCTTAAATTTACTTGAAAATGAGTTTTTCGTATTATACTCATTGAAAATTTTAAATTCAAATTTAAAAAAAAAAAAGGAAACGCAATTAATTAATATTCATGCAGTTTCCTAATGCTGTATTACTCGTCGACGTGATGTGCGCATAGGGATATAGCAGCATGTACTATCATTTCTCTTAAAACAAATGAATTATCATTTTCACCGATCTATTATCCAAATATAGAATCTGAATTTTGATTAAATTTTAATTTCGAAATAATGCTAAAGGTACGGTGGTGCTCAATCAATAATATTCTATATCTGCAGTGGTCCTAATAGTGAGATTAGCTAACCTGACACTATACTTGAGCTTGACAAAATAGATATACAAAACCCATCACATCCAAATTGAAATAGAAAATGCAAAGCTTAAAGTTTTTATAACAAACACCCTAATATTGTTTCTGCTCAAAAAATTCAGAGTGTTACTATATATATAAACAGAATAAGGAACTGCATTAAAGCATTCCCAAGATCAGTGACCAGATAGGGCAGCTGATTGAAAAAAATAAATAAAAGAAAAGAAAAAGGAAAAAAAATTATACTATGGGATCTGAAATAGAGGAGTATAAGAATATGATTCCTGTTATAGATTTCACTGATGAAAAGTTGAAGCCTGGATCCGAATCATGGGTCTTGGCTTGTACAAAAGTCCGTTATGGTTTAGAGGAGTATGGTTGTTTTGAAGCTGTTTATGATGAAGTTCCTATACAGCTTCACAACTCTGTTTTTTCAGCAGCCAAAGAGTTGTTTGATCTTCCAATTGAAACTAAAAGGCAGAAAACTAGCGATAGGCCCGGATCGAATTATGTTGGCCAAAACCCCATTCTTCCTCTCTATGAATCTCTGGGATTTGATAATCCAACATCTTATGAAGCGGCTGAATCTTTCACTAGAATTATGTGGCCTCAAGGGAATGATCACTTTCGGTATAGTACTAAACTCTGTTCATACACAAACTCTAATTAAAAAAGTCCCATTTGTAGTTTATTTCTTTCTTTTTTCACTTTCTTGATCTGACTTGATATTTTTCTTTATTTAAACAAGTGAAAGTGTTCGTTCCTTCTCAAAGCCGATGGCAGAATTGTATGAAATGGCAACAAGAATGGTGTTTGAGAGCTATGGCCTAGGGAGGCTTCATGACTCTCATGTGGAGTCAACCTTTTATCGTCTTCGGTTCTTCAAGTACAGAACACCGGAGACGAATGAAACCAATGTAGGATTGCAAACTCACACTGACAAAACTTTCATAACCATACTGCATCAACATGAAGTTGACGGTTTGCAGATAAGAACAAAGGATGATCAATATATTGATGTTAAGCCCAAGTTTTCATCCTTTTTGTTTATTGCAGGCGACGCATGCATGGTAGGTGTGGTGATTATTATCTTAACTATTTGTTCAATTTATACCTTACATTTTGGCAACATCACCCTTTATATTTAAGAATTGTTTCTAATTTGTATTCTTTTTTATTCAAACACTAATCTCTCTCACTCCATTTAATTTTAATTTAAATTGATTTGTAATTATAAAATAAATTCAACAAGCTTTCAGCAAATTCACCAGTCAGGATGAGTCACGCTAGGTGTTTAACTCAACCTAGAAATGATTTTGACACAATTTTTAATACGAAGGATAATATTGATAATAATCGATGTACTGTGCAGAATAACTAGCATTAAAAGTAAATAACGTAAATTAAATAAATAATTTAAGATATTATTTTGTTGATTCAGGCATGGAGTAACGACAGAATACGTGCTTGTGAGCATAGAGTGATACTAAAAGGAGACCAACCTAGACACTCACTCGGAGTTTACTCTCTTGTCAATGGAGTAATGGAGGTTCCTGAAGAGTTGATTGATGAAGAATTTCCATTACGATACAAACCAATTGATCATTTGAATTTTCTTTTTCAGTTCTTTACTGATGATGCGATAAGATATTCAGCATGCCCTATTAAAACCTCCTTTGGTGTTTGATACCTGTCTTGATCAGGATGATGTATATATGTTGTCATTATATATATATATATATTAGATTGAGAACCTATGTATACATATACATATTGTCCTATGTATAATTAATTTATGATCAAGAATACCTCCTTCGTTGGTCGCAAAATGCTTATCCGAGTTTTATTTTTTATTCTGCAATTTAATTCTTAGTAAGTACAAATAGCAATTTTTTATTTTTTTTCATATAACTAAAAGACAATACCTAATGTAAACTAGATATATTTAATTTGCTCGAGAAGGATATTAGTCGTATGAGACTGAGATGGGGTTGGTCATTATGGATATAAATGTTTTGTCCAAACATTAACAAGGTTATTGTTCATATATATTTCTGATTTCGTACATGTAATGAAGTAGCCAACTTAATAATTTATTGTTTATTAATATTTATGTTGTATGATGAATAGTGAAGGAATATGTTTGTGTGTGGGATAGTGTAAGTGTAAAAAGTTGATGAGGGTGTGAAGTTATATTGATTGGGTTTATTTTATAGAGAAAGCAGTATGGCTTTCACGTGGGAGTAGGTGAGATGAGTAGGTTGCAGGTAAGACAAATGCTTCTGTATATGATATTAATTTATATGAATAGGGAAGGAGGGGATGTGGATATGATAAAGCACTTGTTAGTGCTTCGTTGCTAGATAGCTAGCTTATTGAATGTACATGACTATCAATGCCATTTTATAGGCTGATCATGTCGGTGGTTATGACAAAAATCTATGCCAACTGACTTACTTTCGTGATTACAATTTGTTCTCTAGAATATACTCTGCCACCAATTATTATAATCATATATTTTATTTAGATTTTTCTACATATGCTTGATATTCTAGAAAATATATAAATGTGAAGCATGTTCTCAGTACTTGAGTGCAATATTTATATAGCTTTATACCGTTAATTTTCTTTTTGTTAGTTAATTTTATTTATTATTATTGCCTAATTTTGTTATGTTTCTTGAACGGAAAGAATTGCAATGTTAGAATTAAATTGCAAGACTCGGGGAAAGAAGAAGGGTCTTGGACGCTTATACTTATTTTTTGGAAAATATTGCTAAATTTACGATCTTTCAAAAATAATAAAAATTTCGTACAATCTTTCAGAGCATTTTCTTAAATATTTGGGAATTAAAAAATGCGTTGATATTTAGTAAATAAGTCATCTCTTTTTTAAAAAAAAAAACAAACCATCAAACTAAATTACAAGAAACCAAGAAACCAAAAAGATTTCTTGCAAACTAGTTTGATTTCTTTTTAGGTGATATCATCACAGGAAACTACAAAGGTTTCTTGGAAACTAGTTTGGTTTTCTTTTAGCAGAGTATTATGTATATAAGTAAATCACACGAAACCATAGAGGATTTTTGGAAACCATATTAGTTTTTTTTTGCAGAATGTCATATTTACATAAGTAAATTATAAGAAACCATCAATTTTCTTAGAAACCAGTTTGGTTTCTTTTCAGCAAAATGTCATGTATGTAAGTAAATCATAGAAAATCACAAAAATTTCTAGGAAACTAGTTTGGTTTTATTTTAACAAAATATCATGCATATAAGTAAATCACAAGAAGCCACAAAGGTTTTCAGAAAACCAGTTTGGTTTCCTTCTAGCAGAATGTCCTGTAACTAAGTAAATTAAAAAAACTACAAAATTGGTTTCCACGTAGTAGAATGTGTTGTAGCTAAGTAAATTTCTATAATCCCCTAGGAATCTCTAGACTTACAATCTTAGCAGAATTATTATTAATAATCTTAGTGTCGAATTTTAGTAAATTTATGTTCACAAATACTTAAAATTACATGTGTAGTATCATTTTAATGTTAAATTTTATTATGTGAGAAAACCATAGTTATTCCTTGTTTTAACTTAGAAATTCTAAGTTAGTTTTCCTTAATAATAAATTGATTCTACAAAGATTATATTACATGCATCAATATAACCTAATTAAGAATGTGACATAACATGTTACATTAAAAATTGTTACATTTTATAACCTAAAATTAATAGTTGCACCAAAATAGTACCATACCATAATTTGAATGGCTAGGATTTAAATCTACAAAGAATTAAGTAGACAAATCAATCTAAGAGTAGAAAATAAGTTGTAGAAAAAGATGAAGAGTAGTAAAATTTTATCTTAGGGAGGTAATAACTTTAAATTAGTAGAATAAAAAAGGAAAGGGAAAAAGTTAGTGGGTAATTCTAAAAAAGAAAAATATAGACAAAACTAATTAATAGCTTTTGTCTCTAAAATAATTCAAAAAGTAGGAAAAAGGAAAATGAAAATGGAAATATTATTTGGAAATGAGTAGCCATAATTCAAAGTGGAAGACATAGACAAAACTAGTTACTAGCTTTTATCTCCAAAATAATTCAAAAGGTATGAAAAAGATTAATCTGGTATAGACTTTTTTTGGGAGCTAGTGGTATTTGGTTCTAGATAATTGAAAAAGAAGAAAGATTAGAGACAAAAGTAGTGAATAAGTAAAAAATAAAGTAAAAGATAAGGTAATGAAGTAGAAAAAGAAGATATATTGACAAATTGGTAATAATGGTACTTGGATTATTTAATGGAATCTGAAAGTGCGTATTATTAGATACCTCCTGCGGATGATTTATAAATAGATCCTTAATTTGGCAATTGCAAGTCCATACTTAACCCTCTAATTACTTAGCCAAAATTATCTTCATTTTTTCCAATTATCCTTTCTCAAAAAACAAAAAAAAAAAACTCTTTCTACCTTACTTTCTTCTAAATCCACAAGACCTATAATATTTTACCTATCAACTCTAGATATTAACAATTATAATCAGAAGAAGAGAGCACCTAGTTTTGTGGTGGAGATATATGAAAGAAGATTCAAGCTTGGAAGATAAATATTCTCTCACCTTACTTGTTATGTGTTTAAATAGATTCTATAAAAGAATAAATGAGTAATAACATATTTGATCTACTTTAGATGTTATATAATTTATATTATATTTAGACTTATTTTGTTGATTTCTTAAGCCTTTAAATATGAATACTTCATAATAATAAAGGCTAAATAATAATAATAATAGTAAAATCAAAATGACTAAATATAAAAATAGAAGATTTTTAAGTGTAAGATGCTAAAATAAAATATTCATAAAAATAAACCAAGTTTAATGATTTAGACTTAGACCCTTAAGAACAGATTTTTACCCATTAAAAATACTTTCCAAAAATTAAGCAACTTAATCCAAGACCTTTGTAGAGTAATTCCTTGGTATACCAAATAGTACTGTCATAATTTTTTTTTTCCAACTAAATTCCTCTTCTGTCAACAATCTACTAAACACTTATTGAATTTTTTCTTTCTGTATTCTTTTTTTCAAACAAAAGTTATAAAACAAGATAAAAGAATGAAAATCAAAAACCTCTCCCACAAACTCAAAGTCAAAAACCTCTCCATTGTCCTCAATGTTGAAATTTTTTTTTTTTGGCTTCATAACATCATCCTTCCTCCCAACATAAACATAACACAAAATACTTTTTCAAACAATCAACATACTTAAGGATAAGGTTGGTAGTCATTATTTTAGTTTGGGAAAAATGCGGTAGAAAAAGAAAGGTACAAATAGGCTCAAAGTGGGTGCATTACGATGATAACGTTTCAAGGTTGGCTTGAAAGGCTCAAACGATCCAAAGATGGCCTAAATCATTTCTCAAATGACACCTAACATAGATTTTTACCTCAAGCTTCACTCAAATGGGTTCTAGAATTCTTGAGATATCAATGCCTATCAAATACACAAAAGTGTTCTCTAAAAGCTCAAAGAGACAAGTGAGCATGGTTATCGTGCTCAAATGTATAGAATCAATAGTGAAATTCAATTAATGTGAGTCAAGCACATAGATAATTTTAATGAATTGCATTTCAAAAGACCTAAGAGAACATTAAATGACTACACTCATCATCAATAACAAGTAATCTCTTCTCAATAACACTCACAATTTATTCAAACTAGCAAAAGAAAAGTAAGAAAAATGAAATAATTACCTAAAATTACACAATTCATGGAAAGAAAGTCATGAAAACTAACACATAAGCAAAGCCATACTCAACAAATAATTAACTAACAAGTATTTTCGCTCCCAAACTCAAAATTGGCAATGTTCTCAAAATTTAAAAGCTTAATATAAGTACAAGATAAAAGAACACGTACTGGGAGGCGAGACATTCTTTCCTTCTATTAAGGTTGGTCAATATGGTGCTCCAAGCAAGGTGGCTCCCATTTGGATGGTGCAGGATTCCTCTCCATAAATTGATTTCTTAGGCTTATTTATATACACATTGGTAAAACTCGTCAAATAGTAGCTTCTGCCCATAGTATGTGTCATAAAATACAATAAATAGGTCTTGTTTTTGAACGCCCTCAAGCTTGGCAATTTATGACAATAATTGGCATATACACTCAACTTGTCTCAACTCCGGCACATGTATTTGGTGGGCTTGAATAAATGGTGCTAGCGATGGTGGTGGAGGTTTTGGCCTTATAAGATCATCGTAGATGTGATCTTTGATGAATGGTAGTGGCATGATGATTTGGATCTCAAAGTGTGAAGATTCAAAAGTGTGGTCTTGTGATTCTCCCTCCTTAATCTACTCTTGATTCTCTTCCTCACTTGAGTTGTCATCATCACACAAACTCAAGATCCTCTTGCTTGTGCTCGGCTCATCATGGTGGCTTTAATTGTTGTTTGTGACATGTGCATCAATTAAAGCCACCACCCTTGTCATGGCCTCAAAGGAGTCATGAAGAGACTCAAATTGTGAACCAAAAATAATCTCCCTTCTTTCCCACTCCTCATGACGAAGTCTTGTCTCCTCTAAAAATTGTGCCAAAAGATTTTCAAGGATGGGAGAAGGCTCCTTTTAGTGATATGAAATATCACAACATAGTGCCAAAATGTTAAAATTATCTTCCAAACCGAGGTTTAAGTTAAGACATCGAATTAAGGTTTAAGTTATATCATACTTCAAGCATATAACAATTAATACAACATCAAAGAATCCAATACTAATCTCAAAAAGAATTTCATATATCAAAATATGTTCAATAATAAAGCATAATAAAAAATCCAAATGACACTAGGGTGAGAAAGAGAATTAGAAAAGTCTTTTATGGAGGTAGAAATTCAAGCATCAATCTCTTCAAGCCACTCTTTCAAGCATCCTTTCCAAGATTTTTGCTCTAAGCTCCTTCTTCTATAGGATTTTTGAGTTTTCTTTGTTGTGTTTTCTCTCTAACTCTCCACACTTGAAATAGAGGCTTAAGGATATATTTAAGGATCTCCAAGATGACCTAAGCTGGGTAGAATGTCAACTATTCGATTAGATGGCATCAAGAGTTTAGATTAGCTTTAAAAACTTGCTCAAAACGTGTTTTCGGATGTTGTGTAGCGCTGCGACACTCCTTGACAAGCGCCGCAACAATCTAGCCTCTGAAAGTTTGATTTTCAGGCAGCACCACGGTGCTACTATTGTAGTACTGCGGTGCTCTCGGCTTTCGAATTCATCACAATAGCTTTTCTTCCTAGGGGCACCATTTCTTCATTTTTGCTCTGTTTTGTCTAAGTTTTATTGCATTACGTCTGTATCAAACTTAACTATCATCTCAAATGATTGAAATATCCATATTTATCACCAATTTTTCTTAATTCTTATTTATTCATAAGAAATATAAAAATAAAGCAAAAGCACATCAAACCAACATAAAAGATTAAGAACTTACAATTATTTGAGCTGAATAATACTTGATTTATGAGTGAATTAATCACTCATCAAATACCCCCAAACTCAAATATTTTCTTGTCCTAAAGCAAAACAAAATAAGTAAAAGAAAAGCAGAATACAAAATGTGAGTTTTATATCGAATCAAAAACCGTGCAAGTAATTCTGAAGCCACCAAATGTTCCAAGCTCAAAGGAAATACAAATATTGAGATTATCTAGATTTTCAATGTCAAGCATCAATTTAACTCTACTCAAGACTCTCAATGCATAAGTGTGTGCAGAATCAATATCACTTAATAAAATGAACTTCAGATAGACTTATGTGTTTCGATCGATATTGAAAGATCTTTATATAATGCAATTTGGAACAACCATATCCTCGTATTTTATGTTGCTCTCTATTAATATGACTTGTTATATGCTTGAATGGAGGCTTAAAGACATATTTAAGGTCCTCCAAGGTGACCTAGGCTGGGTAGATTGTCAATCATTCTTTCAGATGGTATCAAGAGTTCAGATTGGCTCTAAAAACTTGCTAAAAATGCATTTCTGGACATTGTGTAGTGCCACGGTGCTCCCTGACAAGTATCACAACACTCTAGCCTCTGGAAATCTAATTTTTAGGTAGCACTACAGTGCTACTATTACCGTATTACGGTGTTCTTGGCTCTGGAACTTAACATGATAGCTTTTTTTCCTAGGGGCGCCATTTCTTTGTTTTAGGTTTGTTTTGCCTGATTTTTATTGCATTGCATTCATATCGGACTCAACTTTCATCTCAAATGGTTGAAATATCCAAATTTGCAACAAGTTTCCTTGATTCACACTTATTCTTAAGAACTACAAAAATAAAACAAATGCACATCAAACCAATATAAAAGCATGAGAACTTAAAATTATTTGAGCTAAATGATACTTAAGTTTTGAGTGAATTAATCCTTAGTCAATAGTACTAATAGGTCACGACCAACTTAAATCTACCATCTTAGGAAAGAGGGTAAGCTTAAAGCCCAACTAGAAGTTGTGACTAGGGAATTAAAGGCTTTGAAAACTAAGGATAGTAGAGTCATCTATACGGTTGCTAGGGTAGAATCTCAGGCTATATGATTTGTCTACGAGAGAGTGGAACAATTAGCTCATGATTGCCTAACTTACAGTGAGATGAGAGGGGTTTATGAAGAACACTACAACTCCTTAGGAACATTTAGAAAACCTTTCTCATCATATTCTGACATGTATAATCCTAGCTAGAGAAACCGTCCAAACTTTAGCTAGAGATCTGACCAAAATCAGCCTGCATCATCTATTAATAACTAGAACACTGAGGCACCATCACCTAGGAATTACCGTGCACCTCAATATAATGTATGACCCACTAGAAATCCATTACAAAAAAAACTTAAGGCATTTATAGACGCACAAATTAAAACTAACAAAAAATTTGAGTCTGTAATTACACAAGTGGTGGAAGAGAATAAAAAGATTAAGAGTCAGAAATCTAAGCTAACTAACGCTCTTACTATACAAGAGTATGGAAGAATTTCTGCCCAACCTTAGTCCAATCCAAAGGGGCAACACTTGGCACAAACCTTTGGCACCGATACACAAAATATTAAGGAGGTGAATTCCATTACTATTCGAGGTGGTAACTCTTTAGATAGTCTAACTTTACTAAGTCACACTACCACTCTGGGTAGTACTCAAGATGCCCCTCTACAAGCTAAAAAGAAATTTCCGATTAAAGTGCCTTTTCCTCAAGCTCTCAAGAATGGGAAAATACCAAAAAATCAAGATAAGATCTTCGAAACGCTAAAACAAGTTAAAATTAATCTGCCTTTTTTATAAATGATCAAGCAAGTACCATCATATGCTAAGGTAATCAAAGATCTATGCACCACGAAAAAGAGGCACCTCATTAAATAGACTACATTCTTGACTGAACAGGTAAGTATGGTGATTGAGTAGGAAACACTACCCAAATATAAGGATCCAGGTTTTCCCACTATCACTTGCTATATAGGGACACACGAGTTCGACCAAGCTCTCTTAGACATGGGAGCAAGTGTAAATCTTATGCCATATTTCGTATATTTGCGACTAGGCCTTGGAGAAATCAAGCCCACATCTGTGGTATTATAGCTAGCTGATCGTTCTATGCAAAGACTGAGAGAGTTAATAGAAAATGTTCTATTGCAAATTGATAAATTCTACTATCATGTTGATTTTCTAATCCTAGATACACAATCTATGGTAAATATCCGAGTCCAAGATCCCTTTAATCTTAGGAAAACCTTTCCATGCTACAGCAAATGCCCTCATTAATTTTAGGAATGGTCTAATGAAGTTATCGTTTGGGCACAGGACCTTAGAGGTAAACATTTTCCACGTTAGAAAGAAACCACAAGATGATGATCAGTATTATCATACTGATATGACAAACATTTTAGTAATAGAGGAGATTGACAAGAGCCTGACAGTTGATCCTATAATTGACAAGAGCCAGACAGTCGATCCTTTGAGTTATATCTTTCGTAATGTTCATAGTAAAAATTTGTTTTATCTTTATAATATTAATGTTTCTGTTAGTTTTAAGACACAAGATAAGTAAAAGAAAGTCTTTCAGCCACGCTGTGAGGAGTTGCCTCTTGAAAGAGATAAGATGAAACCATGCGATGTGAAGATTCCTAGAGACAACTTAGCTCTAAAATTTGAGAGTCCTAGACATGTGTTTGATAATGGTTGAACAATTTTGTGGAGAGGGTAGACCAACCTGAAGAGATTACTTTGGTGGCTCATTTTTACCATAATTAATTAGGTTTTATCTTTATATACCATAATTTTATTTTTTTAGGCTATTTATTTATTTTTTTGCTTTCTTTAGTTTGTTTTTCTTCTCTTCTCTAGCATATTCATTACAACAAAATTTTTCTAAAAAAAAAGTTTTTTTAGTTATGACTCAGTTTGATGATCGAATGTCGATTATAAGATTTGATTTTACTGATTACTATTCTTAGGAAAATGATGAATGTTGTTTTTTTTCTGTGTGCTTGATTCTTATGTTAGTTTTATTTTACTTATGATTCTTGAATATTTTTGAGTACTCAGTTTCATTTTAATTGTTTTGTTTGCTAAAAAAAGTTTATGTGATTAAGTGAATTTTTGAAATCTCATCAGGAAGCTCTAGAACCTATTTGATTATCACTTGAGGTGAAATCCTAGACTGCACTGTATTAAAGATATGATTTAGACTATTTTTAGATCGTTTGAGTTTTTCTAGCCTACCTTAGATACTTGAATATATTTAGTTTATCCCTTTGAGCCTAATTTTATCCTTTTTTTTGGTTACCCACATTTTTGGCCTAAAGCTTATAATGATTTCCTACATCTTTCTTTTTGCTTTATAGAACATATAATCTTTGTTGAACATATTTTATGATATACTATAGAAGGAAGGGTAGTGTTTTGAAATATCTTTTTGAGGCTAAAAAAAAAGTTACTGTATCTTTGTGAATAAAAAAAGAACGATAAAATTCATAAGTTTAGGAGTATAGTACTTCAAAGAAAAAAAAAATCTAAAAGAAAAAATTTGGAAGAAGGAAATAGAAGGCAGCGAAAAATAAGTTTGGGGGTTGTATTAATGAAATATTTGAGGTGAAGTTTTGTAAAGATCTAAGAATAAGATATGTGCTTAGGGTGATTTGAGCCATAAAAATTACTATTATCATACCTTTATCCTAGTTATACATTACAAGCTTAAATAAAGTCCTAATGAACTTTGGAACAGTATTGGTCTACATTAGTAGAAAGTGGTATGAAAAACAGGCTTACAAACTTTATTTATCATTTAGAGATTGTACATATATCACTTGATTACATAAACTAATTTGGGTTGCGAATAATTAAATGTATTTGTTTACACACGCATGCTCAAGAACTTTAAGTGAGGTTAAATTGGCATTTGAATTGAAATTCTAGACCATTTGCAATGTTCATAGTTTTTCTTTGAGTTTTATATTATGTGAAATTTTTTAGGTAAAAATTTTGAGAATTAAACTGAGTTATATTTAGATGTTTATATTTTTCTTTTAGGTTTTTCTTTTCTTGTGCTATAGACTAGCAAAGTCTAAGTTTGGGGTGTGATAACTCTATGAAAGTAGAGTTATTTATGTTCTTTTACTTATGTATTTTGTGTGTTTTTAGTATTTTTAATGCAATTTTGAGATAATTTAAATTATTTTATTTTTAATTTAGTTTAATTTTTTTGAATTTTAGTTTACTTTAGAATTAATTTTAGGATATGAGTTTATTTACCTATTTATTTTTGAGTTTTAGTATTCAGATTATTTATTGTTTTTAAATCTAATTAGGATTTATTTAGTTTTAATTTGTTTCATTTTGATTTTGATTTAAAAAGAAAAGAAAAAAAAAACAAAAAATAGAGGCATAGTCGCACACATGTTGAAGAGTAGTTTGGGCGCATTTTCGGTCGTCTGATCGAGCTCCAAGCCATCTGGCAGGCGCGTGCATACCACGTAGGAGTAGGAACATGTGAGTCGGCAAAGACAACTGCGGCGCACGGTGTCATTAGTATTCAGGCCGTGTCAAATTCGGTGTTTCGTGTGACTCTTATACTCGATTTTCAGCCCATTCAATTATCGCCACCTCAGCTCATGAATTTTGACTATGCTTTCAGCCAATTGTGCGCGAGATTCATGCCGTGCTCACTACTTTCTGCCGCATCCGATCACGTCCCATGGTTTGGAAAATGTAGAGAAAATGGAAATTGTGGGAGTTTGACACATCACATGGCGAATCAAATTGCACCTATAAAAATGTGGAGACTTGCAAAACACTCCAAACTCAGCTATAACTAGCTAGAAAGTGAGGGAAAAAAACACATCAATTTTGAGAAAGAAAATTCCACTTTTTTTGGAGAGAGTGTGTGAGATAACTTCGAGCTTAGGCTAGGTTTTAGAGTGGCTAAAAAGATGATCTTCATTGTGTAGTTTTTCTGCTTTCCAACTTTGAAACCTGAAAGTGCTTCAATGCTTATATATTAGGTTTGTTAAATTCTTCAATATTTTTAGTTTCAATATATTATTTTCTAGTTTCTCTTATAAA
Source organism: Parasponia andersonii (assembly GCA_002914805.1). NCBI lineage: Eukaryota > Viridiplantae > Streptophyta > Magnoliopsida > Rosales > Cannabaceae > Trema > Trema andersonii. The sequence continues at coordinate 658,338 of JXTB01000080.1, forward strand.
TTCAGTCATACTTTCTTTATGTGGTAATTTAAACTAGATTATAATTATATTTATTTTATGAGTTGATCTTTTACTACAGTATTATCTCTGTGATATCTTCTTGATTTTCGATAACTAGTAAGATGAATTATTTTTATTGTTAATTGGAAGAATTTCTCATATTGAATACTTTAGATTAATAATTGTTCTTAAATACTATATTTTCCATTTATATGTTTGGGATGTGAAACATATAATTGAGTAAGTAAATAGGAATCAAAGTTGGTAACACTTAAATATACAATTAATTGAGTGAATCTTGAAGTCTTATTTTTCTCTTATTAGTATTTTCATTTATTATTTTTTTTATTATTTCAATTTATTGCTTAGTTAATTATTATTTTCAATTTTTCTTTTTATTTGTCATTACTTTTTTATTGTTGATTTACTTTTTTATGGGTTCGATACCTTAATCTATACCTTAGTCTATACTGTGATAGCCACTAGTATATTTTGAGCTTAAACATCAAGCCATAAAATTGGACGTAATCCACTCGTCTCGACACGAGGATCATGAAGTATATAGATCTTAACCTAGTATTGTCTGGATTGAATTTTGCCATTGATGAACAGTTTTAAGCTTTCTTGTTTGTATATTAACTTTTCAATTTGACCGTTAGATGATCAAATAAACATGATATTTGTGATATACTTGTAAAATAAGAAGTTTGATATATATATATATTTACTATGTTTCATGACCAGCATAGAAAACGAAATCCAACGGCTTAGATCTCGCCTCGTTTTGTGTGCCACTGGGTTGGATATCGGTCCAAGCCTAAATTGATAAAGTTATATATCTAACTTTGTTAATTTAGGTTCTAGGAATTTAGTAGTGATGTTCGTTTCTCCATTCGAGACTCCGTTGGAAAAACGATATTTCAAAGTGAGCAATCGAGGGTTTGAAAACGACCCTTGACATTCTGAATGACCATCAAATGATGTCAAATACTCTTAATAGCATCGTAGTTCAGTCTAGTTATGTGTTTGAGGTAGGAATTCAATTACTTGATCTGAAAACTGGTTTAATTTTGATTTCACATAATTTTAAATAAACATAGAATTTGTGAAATATTTGATGAAAATGTGATTGATATATGTTTTTACATGATTTCATATTTAAATTACCTAGAAAGAATGTCACACTAGAATTTATTTGTTTTGACGAAAATGGCTGTTATGCTACATAAATTTTAATAAAAACCAAATTGAATGAAAATTTAGTTTTGAGAACTGAATTTGGTTGATTAAAAACAATGTATAGTCTGTTTTATGATTTTATAGAAAATGATACATATTCTTATTCCTATTGTATATAAAGCATTGCATACATCATTGTACCTACGTGGCTGACAGACCTACGGTATCCTTATTAGATGCTTGGACTTACGGTACCTATTCAGGGTACTCAGACTCATTGTATCCTATCTAGGGTACTCGGACTACATATCGTACTCATGGTCATAACCTTAGGTGATTCAGACACGGTATAGATGCTAGTGTTAGCTGGAATAAATTTCCGGAAAGTATTTTCATAAAATTATTTTCAAGAATACCATAGTTTTGTAAAATCAAGAAACGCAACAGAATTGGTCGTTTAAAATTTTTTTCTTTTACAAAACGTTTCGAATCGTTATCTAACATAAATTAACTCTTGATCTAGACAAGAACAATAGCCGGATTCACTCCACAACCTTCTCGTCCTCCCGTTTTTCTCGAAAGCCGTTTGAATGATCCAGTGGGTGGTCACCTTCTTGATTCCCAACAAAGAGATCTGCAGATGATCAAGAAGACAATCTCCTCGAACGATTGCCATGGGATGGCCGAAACACCAAGGACAATGAATCCCTAGTGGTGGCTGATTTTCTCTGCTCTCTCTCTCTCTGTTATGTGTGTGACACTCTCTTCTCGTGGGAGTGTTTCACGTGTAACACTTGCATATATATGCTAGAGAACGTTTCTCTTAACTATAGAGAGATTAGTAAATCCTAATGAGCTTATTGGGCTTGTTGAGCTCAACTGATCATCAAATAACTATTGGGCTTTACCTAATATCATAATTAACTCTTAATTATAATTGGACCTTGTCCATTAATATTTGGGCACACCACTATATGCCTAATATTGAACTCTTGGACTAAATGTCATTTATTTTTCTGTGAAGCTTATTAACAATTAATTAGCTTGATCTATTTAGCATATACTATACCTATAGACATACCCCCAATGCAATGCCATACTAGTAGGATGAAATTACCGTATTACCCTTCTAGTACATATTTACCTTTGAGTTGCCATTTTTCATTTAATGGATAATAGTTGACTATAGTGTTTGTATATGCTTATACCAACACAGTCAAATTCATATAGTGAATACCGAGGCCCTGGTTTATATTATCCAAGTACTTAAAAAAACCCAAAGTGACATCATATGCATAGTGTCCATCATGAAAAACGTTCTACACATTTCGTATACCTTATCTTCCAAGATACCAAAGTTCGAACCATAAATCGGAACTAGTCCTTTAGTAACTCAAAAAGACAAAACACATGAAAGCAAGTTCGTTAATCACTAGGATTACGGTTTTCTACAACAGTGCTAGATTAGTAAAATTAGAAATTTGAGTTACGACACTTAACCTTAAATTCTAATTAACTAGTTCATGCTCGATGCTGTTATAACTTTCTTATAACATACTAGCATTTCTATTCGAAGACTCACTTCGATAATTAGATACTTTATTAATTAAATAGACAACACTACATTCTATGGCATAGTAAAGTATTCCATCTTCAATATGTAGAATGCGAACAATTTAATTTAGACATAATGAAATAAAGAATATAATGTCTCCCACATATGTACTCATCATACCAATAATTCTTTATTAGTCATTTCATGTCTTGGAATCTTTTAGATGTTTGTATAAAATAAACATACACATCACATGTATATCAATGGGACATAAATGAAATAGAAATTCATAACATGGAATTTATTAATAACAAATAGATTCTCAATAATCTAATAAATATTGTTTATAATGTCCAAATAATAAACTACTTTATAGGACATTATTCTAACAATAGATGTATATGCTCACACTATATTGCATATTTACAGTCACAAGTCTATGGTTGCTCGGACATATTATTTATTATATTGCTTATTATGTGCTTGACTTGAACAGATATGTACTGGATTTGATGTGATACTTTACAATAGTTTTGAATATTTGAACCTTTAGACAACGATTTTGTTTTGAGACTATGTTTTACAATCGCTTGGAAGATTTAAACCCTTGGACAATATTTTCAATTAGTTTTATTGAAACTATTTGAATATTCTACTGATCATCTAGGACCTTGAAAGTAAGTCTTTTATTCTGGTTAAAAATCTGTAATTGAATCTCTATTGAGCATTCAAGTATTCATCCCCTATTTCCTCCCACTTTCAGGTATTTATGTATTTTAGATCGTGGCCTTGATGATTAGACAAGCTACTTGACTTATGCCTGCAGTCCTATTCCTACTCCTTGGTGGGTGTTTTTATCCTCTTTAATTTCCTTTCCTCATTCATATATTTAGCAAAGATTAATTTATTTAGTAAGTAGATATTTGATAATGGTGTTGTTGTTAAATTGAGTACTTGGAATTAAAAATTGATTTTACGTAAATTATTTTGGACTTTGGGCCTAAAGTTTTAAATTGAACTCTCTGTATCAAAATTTATAATTTAACAAAATGTTTATAAATTAATTTAAATAGAATTCCTCTAAACATTAAGTAAAGATTTTTCTCGGGAAATTAAAACAAATGAGAGTTTTATTAATTATGCAATTTATAATGATTTGAGGACCAAAATAAAAAATTTCAAGTATTTAATTTATCCTAAATTTTGTAAAACCAATATATAATTATATTTTTACTTAATATTACTAACAGTCATGGCTTTGGATTTCTGGTCATGACAAAATGGTATAAGAGTTTCAAGCTTTAAATCTATTTGGGATCTTGTCTGTGATATTTTGGTATTAAAAAGAGTTTTATGAAAGAGTATTCAACAAATACCTCATACATCACTTAGAAATTGGCTTGGTATATTATCTTTGCCCATATTCATTCCAAATCCTTCGTAAAACTCTTAAGTGAAAATCTAATAGTCTTGACTTGGTAATTTTCCTAAAATCTTTGGTCTCAGAAGTGCTGAGTTTAACACAAGACTAGGAAGCTTTATTCTCTTGTTGATTTCTTCGATTCAAATGGATATACATGATTTTCTCTTATGTCCATCCAATTAGTAAGCTACGTGTGAGCCTTATAGATTCTATGGCAGCCATATCGCCCTTGGTATCTTAAATACTTTGGATTGGTTCGATGTTTTGTGTATTTTTAGGACGTGAATTTAACTTTTGTCATTTTGGTATACTTTTAATTACTCGAATCAAGAAATTGATGATTGTTATTTATGTTGAAAGATTCAAATTTATGATGATTTTTGCATAACATTTTGCTTGTGGATTGACAAATTGATATGATATATTAAGTTTGCTTAAATATTATATTGCACTAGTTTCGCTAAACTTATTTTTGTGGCATTTCAATAGGAAATTTCAGGATTTTTGAGAATTTGGTTAGACTTATGAATTCATTTTAAAAATTTTAGAAATTTTAAGTTGACAATTTTTATTATGAATAGGGTAGATATTTGATTTGACCAATACATATTTGTTTTCAAGGGAACCATATACATCATAGTTTTGAATGATCATTGGAGGTATGTGATTCATTTTTTTTAAAGGATGTATGCTTTAAAAAGGAAACAATAGTATCACTTAAGTCTAAGGTTTGTGAAATTAGTAGAATTATAAAATTTGAATAATTACTTTTCTTAAAACTAGTTGTGGTACTAGTTAAGTCTCATTGCATATTGAGTAGTGTTGATTAAGAATAACGATCTCCTAGATTAAGAAAATTTCTATAAACTTAAAGTTCCAAATATTCTTCTAATTTTGAATTTGGTAGACATTCTTACTAAGCATTCTCAAAACTTCTATTTTGTATTTGATTTTGAGATTAAGGAATACTTCTGCAAATTGATTTACAAATTAACTTAGAATTAAACATAAAATGTTAATGGGAAAAAATTTTGTGGAAACTTTTTGCAACATTTTTGATTTGTTGGAAAAATATTCAGTGTGGTTTAAATATAGTTTAAAGATAAGCTTCTGAAAGACATGCATATATATTATAGGACTTTATTGTTATGGCTTTATATGTCTTGTTATTTGGATGTGCTTATTCTTCCAAGCTTTCCATTAGATATTTTACTTATCTTATTAAGGTGTATATGATTATGATATTAATTGGATTGTTAAATGCTTATTGGTTAATAGATGTTTATTCATTGATTAAGTTAAGTTAGGTTAACTTTACCTTGTTAGTCTCAATTGGATAATTGAGCACTTAAGTGATTGATTTGATTTGATATCCTAAGTGTTCAGAACTCCAAGTGTTGGAGATTTAGGATGATGTTTCATTTGAACATGGAATAAAAATATTTTGGTTTTGAATACCTACGCATTGAAGAGACTTAGTTGCCTTTTTTTTTTTAAAAAAAATCATTTGAACTTTTGAATTCGTAAAGTTTGTGCATATCACAAATTGGTTGGCTATATAAAATTTTTATTTTCTATAAACATGCTTTATAAGATGAGAGAGGTTAAAAAAAAATTACATTATACACTCTACTATTTTTTAAAATGCTTTATAACTTCTTCCTATTGTTAAAATATCTTTTAAAACCATCTTTTTAACCAAATTACTAGAGTATTTTGACTTCAAAATTATAGAACTCAAAGAAAACCTCACTAAAACATTACCTAAAGTTTTTCATTAATAAAGAACTATAGGAAATTATTTGCATAATGTGATTTCTCAACAAAAATAAGATGTTCTTTTGAATCTCTTATAGAGACATGTTTGAAAATTCGGAAAAATTTTGAAATTTTAAGAAGAATTTCTATCATGATTTACTATGATTTAAAAGAAATTGACATGTCTTAAATTCTTGATAGTTTAGTTTGCAAACTATATATCAAGAGAGAAACTTCTTCAAGCCCTATTTTGTAACACCCCCCCATCCCACACACGTACTAAGGGTATTTGTATAAATATTTAGTGAGATCGGGAGACACTACTCGACTTATAACTGATAAAATCGGGGAAAATTAAAACTTTTTAGAAGGAAAAAGGAAATTTCCACTCATAATTATACATACTCTAATGTATACATATATACACCCTCGGTAAGTGGGCCTCTCATGAAAGTTACATAATGTACACACACAAAATAGGTACAAAATCGTCTATCAGAAAACTACAGCGTCAAAAAGCTCATATACACAAGCCGCGGTCAGAAAGTCAGTGCTCCTCCTCTAGCTCACATATCATCCGTACCTTCTGCAATGTAAGAATATTAATGAGTATAAAACTCAGTAAGTAACGTATGCAGATGCAGAGTACATATAACATGAA
>JXTB01000080.1:678371-693507 GCA_002914805.1 Parasponia andersonii
CTTATATAATTGATTTTAAGTTACTAAACTAGTTAGATAACTGGATAAAATCTATAAATCCCTTATTATAAAATATTGAGTGGGAGAAGGTATGTGATACCTATGGTCTCCATTGTTGGTTTGTAATGTATTAGGATAAGACTTGCCTCAGAATCTTACTGAGCTCCCGTAGGAGGATTTTTCGTCCAGGTAATACTCGAAATGAGCTTCTAAGGATAAGGTACTAGGTTGACTATATGAGACTGATCGCCCATAGGAGACGGTTTTATATAGAAAGTTTAGTTACCGAAACAATGCTTAAACACTCAACTCGAAATATTAATATCCTCCCGTAGGAGTTCTTATTAGTTGATTAGAGGACCAAAGAGAATGGTAGTTAGAAATATAGGATAAGAGTTATCTGTCTATTTACTAATTGAAATTATTTTAGTTTGACTTGCTGATTGCATGACTTCCCGTAAGAGGCTTGTAATCAGTGGTAGGTTAAATTACCATGAATATAAGTGATAGTCTTAGGGATACTTCACTTGCATATTGTATGCTTAAATACTTTATGTTAATTATTTGAAACATAATAAATTATGTTTGCTTATACGTGGAATATTTATTTATTTTTCAGTAGATATGGCACTTAATCCCTTATCCACTTTACTTACAAAAAATAAGATGGACAGTGAAAACTATGTAGACTGGAAATGTAACCTAGACATAGTGCTTACTGATGACAAACATAAGTGGGTTCTCACCACTCAATGTCCTACATAGCCAACTAAGGAATCCACCAACAATGAAAAAAACTTATATGATAAGTGGAAGTAATCTGATGAGATGGCTAAGTGCTATATACTTGGCTTAATGAGCAATATATTGCAACAACAACATCGTGGGATGGATACTACTGTTGACATTATGCTGAGTGTTGACGAAATATTCACCAGTCTCAGTCGTCAAGCTATAAATAAGGCTACAAGTGCATTTATGAATCTTCGTCAAAAGAAGGGTACTCCAGTTCGGGAACATATGATGAAAGTCATCGCATAACTTAACGAACTGGAAATCCTTGGAGCTGAAATTGATTGTGACAACCAAATTGACATGGTTTTGAACACATTGTCAGACACCTTCAATCAATTTAAGATTAATCATGAAATTCACCGAAAGGATTATACTCTTACTGGCCTGATGAAAGATCTGCAAATAACAGAGAATATTCTTAAGAAGAATAAGTCAGGGTCAGCTGAGGCTAATGTAGCTCAAGCTAGATCTTCCAAACCTAAGTCAAAAGGCAAAGGTAACTGGAAGAAAAAGACTCCTACTTCTCTGGCTCCAAAGAAAAAGAAGACCAAGAAGGATACCAAACCAAAGGGAAATTGTTTCCACTGCGGTGAGGATAGACATTGGAAGAGGAACTGCAAAACATACCTAGGCATTAAAAGGGAAAATGACAACGGTAAGGACAAACAAGGTAATGACAATTTGTTGTTCATTGAGGCTTGTTATGTGGTTGATTCTATCGATTCTTGGATCGTAGGTATAGGAGCCACTGACCATGTTTGTAATACTTTGCAGGGATTCAAGGAAACTAGGAAGTTTGCTAGTGAAGAGTTCACGCTGTGATTAGGAGATGGCTCAATAGTTGAAGCTCGTGCAATGGGAGATGTTATTTTGAATTTTGATGATTTTAGGTTTTTAGAAATAAAGAATTGTTATTACATTCCAGTGTTTAAACGAAATTTGATTTTTGTTTTCTGTTTAATAAGACAAGGTTATTCTGTTCATTTTGACAATAAAGTTTCTATTAGAAAGAATAAAAGTCTTATTTGCACTGGTACTCATAGGAGTAATTTTTTCTTTATTCAACCTAAAAGTATCTCATTGCACAATCTTGAAAATGTTTCTGAACATATAGAATCTAAACATAAGAAAGTGAAATTGAGTACTAATGATGAAACTTATCTCTGGCATTTGAGACTCGGTCATATTAACCTAAACAAAATTCAAATATTAGTCAATGATGGACCTCTAAGTTCATTAGAAGTCAAACCATTACCAACTTATGAATCCTGTCTGGAAGGTAAAATGACTAAAACACCATTTACTAGAAAAGGTCTTAGAGTTCAAGAATGTCTTGAGTTAGTACATACTGATATTTGTGGGCCCTTGAATATTCAAGCACGAGGAGGATTTGAATACTTCATTATATTTACAGATGATTATTCTAGATTTGGTTATGTTTACCTAATGCAACGCAAATCGGATTCTTTTGAAAAGTTCAAAGAATTCAAAGCGGAAACTGAAAAGCAGTTAGGAAAGAATGTAAAGACCCTTCGATTTGATTGAGGTGGTGAATACCACTCTGGAGAATTCTCTGAATTTCTCACAGACAATGGGATCCTATCCTAACTCATAGCACCTGGTACGCCTCAACTAAATGGTGTTGCTGAAAGAAGAAATAGGACACTTTTAGATGTGGTTAGGTCGATGCTTAGTTATTCACAATTACCCGCATCTTTTTGGGGTTATGCCTTAGAAAATGCTATGTACCTACTGAAGAGAGTTCCTTCTAAGTCAGTACCTAAGACTCCATTTGAACTATGGAAAAGATATAAACCTAGTTTGGGTCATATCCATATTTGGGGTTGTCCAGCATACGTGTTGAAAGGAAAAACGACTAAGTTGGAATCATGATCTGAATTGTGTCTATTTGTAAGTTACCCAAAAGGAACTAGAGGGTATTATTTCTATAGTCTTGAAGAAAAGAAAGTGTTTGTGAGTACAAATACTAATTTCTTTGAAGAAAACTATATGAAAGATTTCAAGCCCAAAAGTAAGTTAGTTCTTGAAGAATTAACTGATGATGTTATCAGCACATCTATCGAAGATAAGATAGAGAAAGCACTTAGAAAAGATAAATCACTTGAAGCTCAACAAACATCGGATCCTCGTCGTAGTGGGAGCATTGTGAGACAACCTGAAAGATACTTAGGAATAGGAGAGTCTTATGACCAAGAATCTGATCCTTACACCTATAATGAGGCAATTGATGATGTTGATAAAGATCTTTGGCAAAAGGTAATGGAATCTGAAATAGAGTCCATATACTCTAATAAAGTCTGGGAACTTGTAGATCCACCTATAGGGATAAAATCCATTAGGTGTAAGTGGGTCTATAAGAGAAAGAGAGGAATAGACGGGAAAGTGGAGACTTTCAAGGAAAGGTTAGTTGCAAAGGGTTATATACAGAAAGAAGGTATCGATTATGAAGAAACATTCTCTTCTGTAGCTATGATCAAGTCTATTCACATACTCTTATCCATTGCTGCATCTCTTGATTATGACATATGGCAAATGGACATCAAGACAGCATTCCTGAATGGCAATCTTGATGAACGTATCTATATGATACAACTAGAGGGATTCATTGAAAAGGGTCAAGAAAGAAAAGTTTGTGAACTTAAGAGATCTATTTATGGACTCAAGCAAGCATCTAGATCATGGAACATAAGATTTGATGAAGCAATTAAGTCTTATGGTTTTGAACAAAACATAGATGAACCTTGTGTTTATAAAAGAATTCAGGATAACAAAGTGATTTTTTTGGTACTATATGTTGATGATATTGTAATCATTGGGAATGATGTTGGATCATTATCATCAGTGAAAGTCTGGTTAGCACAACAGTTTGATACAAAGGACTTAGGTAAATATTGCTATGTTCTAGGAATACAGATTCTACGAGACAGAAAGAACAAACGCATAGCTTTATCATAAGCTTCATATGTAGACAATATACTGGTAAGGTTTGCAATACATAATTCTAAGAAAGGTTTAACACCCTTTCGTAAAGAAATTACTCTATCTAATGAGAATTCTCTTAAGACAGAAAAAGAAAAGGAACAGATGAGAAATATTCCTTATGCTTTGGCAGTGAGAAGTCTCATGTATGCCATGCTTTGCACAAGACCAGAGATTTTTTATGCTGTTGGGATTGTAAGTCGTTACCAATCCAATCCAGGACCTAAACATTGGGGTGTAGTCAAGTATATTTTAAAGTATCTTCGGAGAACTAGAAATTATATGCTTGTATATTCTGGAGAAGATCTAACACCTGTTAGATATACTGATTCGGATTTTCGATCTGATAAAGACTCTAGAAGATCAACCTTTGGTTCAGTCTTTATCCTTGGTGGTGGAGCCATTATATGGAGGAGTATCAAGCAATCTTGTGTTGTGGATTCGACCATAGAGGCTGAATATGTGGCAGCTTCTGAAGCAGCTAAAGAGGCAGTCTGGCTTCGTAATTTCCTTTCGGATCTTGAGGTAGTACTTGGAGTACAGCAACCTATGACACTTTACTATGATAACAGTGGAGCAGTTGCTAACTCCAGAGAGCCCGAAAGCCACAAGAGGGGAATACACATAGAGAGGAAATATCATGTACTCAGAAAAATTGTTCAAAGAGGAGACGTGAAAGTGAGTAAGATAGCGTCTGCAGAGAACCTTGCTGATCTTTTTACCAAATATTTAGCTACCAAAGTATTTGAGGACCACCTAGAAGGAATGGGACTACGTGATATGTCACATCTGCTTTAAGGGCCAAGTGAGAGATTGTTGGAATAATGTCCTATGAAGCAGTTTATTATTTAGACATTATAAACAATATTTATTGGATTATTTAGTATCTATTTGTTATTAATAAATTCCATGTTATGAATTTCTATTTCATTTATATCCCATTGATATACATGTGATGTGTATGTTTATCTTATGCAAACATCTAAAAGATTGCAAGACAAGAAATGAGTAATAAAGAATTATTCGTATAGTGAGTTCATATGTGGGAGACATTATATTCTTTGTTTCATTATGTCTAAATTAAATTGTTCGCATTCTACAAATTGAAGATTAAATACTTTACTATGCCATAGAATGTAGTATTGTCTATTTAATTAATGAAGTCTCTAATTATCGAAGTGAGTCTTAGGATAGAAACACTAGTATGTTATAAGAAAGTTATAATAGCATTGAACATGACCTAGTGAATTAGAATTTGAGGTTAAGTGTCGTAACTCAAATTTCTAATTTTACTAATCTAGCACTATTGTAGAAAACCTTAATCCTAGTGATTAACAAACTTACTTTCATATGTTTTGTCTTTTTGAGTTACTAGAGGACTAGTTCCGATTTATGGTTCAAACTCTGGTATTTTGGAAGATAAGGTATATGAAATGTGTAGAACATTTTTCATGATGGACACCATGCATATGATGTCACTTTGAATTTTTTCAAGTACTTGGATAATATAAACCAGGGCCCTGGTATTCACTATGTGAATTTGACTGTGTTGGTATAAGCAGATACAAACACCATAGTCAACTATTATCTATTAGATAAAAAATGGCAACTCAAAGGTAAATATGTACTAGAGGGGTAATACGGTAATTTCACCCTACTAGTACGGCATTGCATTGGGGGTATGTCTACAGGTATAGTATATACTAAATGGATCACGCTAATCAATTGTTAATAAGCTTCAAAGAAAATAAATGACATTTAGTCCAAGAATTCAATATTGGGCCTATAGTGGTATGCCCCAATATTAATGGACAAGGCCCAATCATAATTAAGAGTTAATTATAATAGTGGGTATATGGTTCATTCGAGCTTGGACTTTATGGATCCATCTGGTCCCTTGTCTAGCTCAAATTAAAGCCCAATAGTTATTTGATGATCAGTTGAGCCTAATAAGCCCAATAAGCCCTAATTTCTATATTTAAGAGAAAAGTTCTCTAGCAACAAGGCACAAGTGTTACACGTGAAACACACATTGATAAGAGAGTGTCACATGAAAATAGAGAGAGAGAGAGCAGAGAAAATCGGCCACCACTAGGGATTCACTGTCCTTGGTGTTTCGGCCATCCCGGAGAAATCGATTCAAGAAGATTATCTTCTTGTTCATCTATGGATCTCTTTGTTGGGAATCAAGAAGGTGACCATCCACCGGATCAATCAAATGTCTTTCGAGAATAGACGGGAAGACGAGAAGGTTGTGGAGTGAATCTGGGTACTGTTGTTGTCTAGATCAAAAGTTAATTCATGTTAGATCACGATCTGAAACATTTTGTAAAAAGAAAAATTTTATACGACCAATTGTGCTGTGTTTCTTGATTTTGCAAAATATGATGTTCTTAAAAATAATTTTATGAAAATATTTTTTGAAAATTTATTCGAATAAACACCAGCAATTGTATGTACGTACCTGACGTTTGATCTATTATACTATTTCGGAATCTAACAATCATTGTTTTGACTATATAAGTCTAGTATTATTTACTTCTAGCCTTGATTATTATCAATACTTTTGTGATTAATTATCGATTTAAGGTCATCGTTTCCAACCTCTTGTGTCGAGATCTTAGCATGTACGAGTGTGATATTTTATGACTCTATACCTTCTTTCATTAACCACTAACTCATGCGATTATGCGACATCGATGTGTTGACGGGATTCTAATGTGAGGTAGGACGTGTGTATTTCACACTTTTTGATTTATCTAGTGTTTGGTTTGGTAGTTATTAATTTTGTGATCAAGTGTCTACTCTTCTTCCAATGGCTATTCCTTCCCATTCTACTCATAGATCCAGTTTGTATTTGAGTTTTAGGACAAAATTATTTTAAAGAAGGAATAATGTTGAACCTGACATTTTTTTGATATTATATTTTCATATTTTTTTAAAAATAAATGGGGCTCTCGAATTTTTAAAAGTCAAAAGTTACATCTCTATTTCTCCCCTCCCTCTCATTTATTCTCTCAAACCTGACCAGAGAAGAAGAAAGAATAATAATGTTGAAACAGAACCAATCGGCTACCTCCGAGTCTCACCTCTCTGGCCACTTCTAGCAGCCACTGACTGCATAGAACAGAGCATCACCTCGAGACAAATCAACTGCCGAAGTTTTAGGGCTATTAGAGGCCTCAATTGCAGACGAGGAGCAGAAATGTTTGCGGAGGAAAATGGCTACTGACGACGATTATGGTTACTTCAGGTAGTAAAATTGGGCTTGATTAACTCATCTCAATATAAGGATTATCATGGCATAAATCTTAACTAAATATTATCCAGATTAAAATTTTCCATTGACAAATAGTTTTGAGCTTTTTGGTTTGTATATTGATTTTTCAATCCGATCATTAGATCATTACATAAACTTCATATTTATGATATACTCATTAATACATGAAGTCTGATATATATATATATTGACTATGTTTGATGACTGGCACAAAAAATGATGGCTCGGATTTCGCCTCATTTTGCATGCCACGCGGAATTGGTATAATTATATACCTAACTTTGATAATTTTGGTACTGAGAATTCAGTGGTGACGTCTGTATCTTTATTCGAGTCTCTATTAGAAAAATGACATTTCAAAGCAAGCGATTGAGGGTTAAAAAATGACCCTCGGCGTTTCGGACAACTACTAGACGAGGTTAAAGACTCTCAATAGTATCGTAGCAAGGTCTAATCACTCGTTTAGGTAGGGATTTAATTACTTGATCTAAAAATTAGTTTAACTTTGATTTTCACGTAATTCTGAATAAATATGAAATTTTGTAAAATATTTGACAAAAATATGATTTATATATATTTTAACATGATTTGATATCTAAATTGCCTAGAAGGCACGCCACATTAGTTGGCATATCAAGTATCTTGATTTAGATTACTTTCTGCAGAAACTGGATTTTATTGGTTTTGATGAAAATGGTTATTCTACTGCCAAAATTTTTATAAAATTCAAATTAAACGAGAATTTAATTTTGAGAACTGAACTTAGTTAATTAAAAGCATTGCATAGTCTATTTTATGATTTTCTAGAAAATAGTACATATTCTCATTCCTGTCATACATATAGGATTACATATATTATTGCACCTATATAACAGACGGACTTACAATATCCTGACTAGGTGCTCGGACTTACGGTACCTATTCAAGGTACTGTGACCGCATGTCATACTCACAATCACCAACTTAGGTGACTTGGATATAGTAAAGATGTGCAATCACCTATTTGGGTGGCTCACTCTACACTGCATATTTATAGTCATCAGTCTTTTATGGCTCAAACATGTCATTAATAGTATTTCATATGATGTGCTTGGCTCAAATAGATATATACTAGATATGACGTGATGCTTTATAATGGTTTGAAATATCTGAACCTTTTGATTTTGTTTTGAGATTATGTTTACAATGGTTTGGAAGATTTTAACCTTCGGATAATATTTTCAATTAAATTTCTGAAAACTGTTTGAATATTTTACTGACCATATAAGACCTTGAAACTATGTCTTTTATTCATATTAAAAACCAATAATTGAATCTCTATTGAGCATTCACGTACTCACCCCCTATGTCCCCCACTTTTAGGTATTTTTGTATTTGAGGTAGTGGTTTTGATGGCTAGACAAGTTGTTTGGCTTGTGTCTACAGTCCTATTCCAAATCTGTGGTGGATGTTTATATCCATTTTTAATTTCCTTTCTTCCTTCATATATTTAGCAAAGATTAGTTTATTTATTGAGTTGATATATGAGAATGATGTTGTTAAATTGAGTATTTGGAGTTAAAATTGATTTTATGTAAATTATTTTGGACTTTGCGCCTAAGTTTTTAAACTAAACTCTCTTTGACAAAATTTATGATTTAACAAAAAATTTCTAAATTAATTTAAATAGAATTCCTCTAAAATTTAAGTAAAGGCTTTTCTTGAGAAATTAAAACTAATGAGAGTTTTATGAGTTATGCAATTTATAATGATTTAAAGATAAAAATGAAAATTTCAACTACTTAATTTTTCTAAAATTTTGTAAAACTAATATATTATTATATTTTTACTTAAAATTATTAAAAATCATTGCTTTAGATTTCTGGTCGTGATACTATAAGTATTTTTTTTTAGCTATTATATTATTATCCAATAACTACTATAATTTGAGTGGTTGAATAAAAATAAAAATAAATATATTATTTTATATTTTTCTCTATCTATTTTTTAGCATGAAAAGACATGTGCAATAAATTTTAAATTTTGATTGAAATTTTAATCGAGCAAAATAATACTCGTAAATAATTAAAAAAATACTACTGAAATGATTTCCTGTGTATAAATATATATCATATATACATATTACATAAACTACAATGATCCGACGGAAACATAATTGTAGATAATTCCTATTAAAATAAGGTTGCTTACATATATAGTGGACCGCAGTGCAGGCCAGGCTGGCTAGTACTGAGGACCACTGGTTGTTCTGGACGTATATAAAATAATAATATCTGTACATATTATTGTTCAAATTTGACGTAGAGTATATATATGCAAATAATTGCTTAATTTCCATATATGTGGTTCATTTTATTTATTTAACCTAATTGGTAGCTTATATATCACATCTAATGATTTTACATACTAAATTATATATAACCAAGTAGAGGATTATATGTTACTTAAAGTGAGTTACTAGACCCAATTATTATTTTTTTTAAAGGTGAAAAGGAAATTTATTGTTAAAATATGAATAATACAATAGAATCATCTCTATTCTTCCATGTCGAAATAAAAAAAAATCAAATAATATATATAGCAGCAGATTAGGGTCTAAATTCAAACTAGGCCGCTTACGACAAATTCAAGATGCAATTATTGTGGAGTTTGTATTGATATCGGATCATTTGCTTTATTTTAAGTTTATTCATATATATACTAGCTCCTCAAAACTTGAAATGATAGGAGGTCGACTAACATATGCTTGTATTAGGATAAATGGTACCATATGCTTGAACTGCTTGAACTGCTAGAGGTCGACTTACATATGCTTTTGTTTGTCTTTAGGAATCAAAGAAAAAATAATACTGAAAAGTCAATAAATTTTCACCACTTAACCATTTTACTTTTCTAAAGTAAATAATTAATTTCTTTAATTAGTATAACCAATTCATAAGATAATTAATTAATTGTACCTTGTAGTTGACCTATGTTCAATTTACAAACCATCAATTTCATACATAATCAATATTTCTCTTCCAGTTTTAAAACAGAAACAAATTATACCTTATTTCTCTCAAACCCCAAATTGACTTATGGTTTACTGAAAAACCCTTGAGCAATGTTCAAACTTCTTAGCAAACAAAGGGTTTTCTAAGAATCTTTCTAGTTTTACTTAGTCCAACTTGGGGTCTCTGAATTAGGGTATAAATTAGCTTCAATTTTAAATTTTAAAGGAAAATATTGATAAATGTGCAAAAACTAAAAGGTATAAGTTGAGCAAAATGTCAAATTATAAGTATAAATAGGTACTTATCTAAAATTTAATAGATAAACATAAAATTCAAGTCAAATTTGACTAGTAAAAAAAAGTATTAAGTATTTTTCCTAGTTTTAGGAATGGTACGTAACATTTTGTTTTTGTCTTGAGTGTTATTATAGTTAGTTATAAACTAAGGTTTGTTAGCGTATTTTTTTTTTTTTCCTCTAGGTATTAGATTCTTCGGTGAACTATTTCTTTTACACCCATGAGTACTTATTTGAATTTTTCTTCATTAATTATTTAGACAAAAATATTAGATAGCATCACGAGCAGGAAATAAAAACTATATTTCAAATAAATGTCAATGATCCTAGGCTACAATAATAATCATCTAAGAAAATCTTTATCTGTTATTTAAAATATTATTGTTTCTTCTCCTCATACTCCACAATCTTATTTACGTTCCTCTTAACAATTGTTTTGGAATATAAATTTGAAATTTCTTCTCTTCAAGTATTGGGTAATTAAATGTCAAAATAAATAAAAAAAAAAAAGATTAATAAGGACAAATATATGCCAAATATGTAAAAATATAACTATTTGGTGTCATTATACCTAGATATTTAGCTCACATATCTATTAATCAAAAAAGAAAATAAGAGCTATTACTGCAACATTTGTCATCACTATATCCACAATTATCATCGCAATAAAAATCGGGAAGCTATTGCGGCGACATAGTCATTGTAATAAGTCATGATAATAGCTTCATCGCTATAGAATCATATTGCTGCAATATTGTAATGTCGTTACAGTAGGGTTCACATATTGTGGCAACACATTTATTCTAATCCAACAAATGAGTTTCATTATTAATCACTTTCTTTTTCGATGTTATTGTGCGATCTAAAATCCTATATGTTGGTCAATACCATGAAGGGAAAAGTTGACCAAGTGAGTGTCAGGTCACATGAGTAAGTTAGTGCGACTTCTTCCGAAAGAGTTACGTGCGACCTCCACCGCATAAGTTAGTGCGACCTCTTCTGAAAGAGTTACGTGCAACCTCCACCGTATAAGTTGGTGCGACCCCCTCCGAACGAGTTTAATGCAACCTCCTCCGAACGAGTTAAGTGCGACCAGAATAAAAAGAAAACTAGACAAAGCTTCGTCAAACGAGTAACCTACAAAGAAAAGGAAAAAAAAGTTTCTCTTTAAAGATCGACCAGTCATCTCATTTAAGTGATTACCCAGTTATATTGTTACTCAAATTGTATTGCCCGATTGTACAGTTACCCATTCTCACAATTGAGAAACATTGAGCTATCCTCATCTATATAAAGGGAGTTCAATGTTTCAGTGATGGATCTTGAACTTTTTCTGATCTTGAGAGGCTGGGAGATCTTTGATCCTTTTTTGATCTTTGAAATCTTTTGAGAACCTTTTAAACTCTTGCTTCTTCTTTACGGACAAACACATTGAAATTTTGAGCTCTTGTAATTCTCCAGAAAATAGTAAAAAACAGTGGACGTAGGCTCATCTTTTTTGGGGCTGAACCACTATAAAATTCTTGTCTCTTTATTTACTTTAGTTAATTAATCCTTTTCACACAAGCCACATCTTGCAATTTTCCTAAATTTATTGTTGACAAAATCTCCGTCAATAATTGTGCTAGAAGGAGGGCTATTCCGGCAGAAAATTTTGTCCATTTCGTTTCTTTCAACAATGGCAAATACTAGAAACACTACCAGAAACACCAGAACTAGCCAAAATTATCCCCAAAGACCGCTACTGCACAGGCAGATCCTACTCAGGATCAGCCTGCCATGACTGCACCAGAAAATATTGTCCAGAGATAGGATCGCATGGAAGAAGCATTGGTGAACCTTCAGCAAATTACAAGTCAGATTAATGACTCTCTATGATGACTTGCTGAGGGAGAGACGCTAACTCCACCACAGCATAAACGTCCCAGAGAACGTCCTGCTCAACTACCTAAGAGAGGGATTCAGATTCTGGAGACAGGGAACCGCGACTAACCTAAAGCCCGGCAGGAGCGTCGAGGAGATTGCATCTCTAAGGGAAAAGGTAAGGTCGCAGACTTGCCTCTTGTATCTGGTACTGAAAGTTCGAGCATTGATCGTGATCGTGGACAACCTTCCTAGAGAATAACCATCAATCGTGATTTTCTTGAATACGAGCAAAAATGTCAATCGAGGAGTGTCTTTGAAAGGATCAGTAGGGAATCTCGATAGAATCCTACAGACCTGAGACAACATCTGGATCAGCAATATAGTCAGGAGCGATCCACATCGTATCACAACTACCAAAGCCGATCTCGTCGCACTGTTTCATCGGAATCCCTAAGGTCACAGCACACCCTACCAAACCAACCCGCCTTATATCATGACAATGATCAAAGGCCACTCCTACCACCAGTAAGAGAGAATGTTCTCCCTCTGAACGTCGATGTTCATAATCTGAGGATTACTTTAGATGCACTTGCTGGTTGGAACGATGAGCTCGCTGATGGGTATCGTCAATCGCCATTCAGCGAGGAGGTTCGAGCTGCCACCTTACCTGCTGGATTTAAACTTCCCACCATAAACACTTTTGATAGGAAAACTGATCCGCAGGACCATATGGATCACTTCAGCGACCTAATGGAACTTCATCGTGTTGATGATTTCGCACGTTGTAGATGCTTTACTGTAACTCTCATAGGAGCGGCAAAGAAATGGTTCTGAGGACTCAAGTCTGGTTCAATCTCATCCTGGCAATAGCTTCAGACTGCATTCTTGAGACAATTCCAGGCCGCGAAGAATTTCACTATTCCAATGGTAAGTCTGTCTGCTATTCGACAAGGCTCGGAGGAAACTCTACGATCTTACCTGAATCGTTTTACCTCAGAATTGGCAAAGGTCAATAACTCGCCTAAGGGAGGAGTCTTAATTCTAATGATGGCAGGGATACGACCAGAAACTAAACTCTGGGAAGAGTTACTAGAGCGAGAATGCAGAACCCTTGAAGACTTTTATCAAAGAGTTGGTTGGCATCTAAGGGTGGAATCTTCATGCGAAAACCTTAAGACGACAAAGGGAGGAGGAAAGGACGCTACCAAAGATGCGACAACAAACAACAGCAACAATAATAAGAAGTCGAACAAAAGTCGCAGTGAATAATTGACTGAGAAGCAGCCCAAACAAAAAAAGCAGGAGATTCCAAGAGCTCCTATGAGGTTCAATAATTATACTGAATTGAACGTACCCATAGATCATATCTATGCGGTCACAAAACAACAGGAGTGGTATCGTCAACTGGAACCAATTAAAAGAGATAGAGCGAGGCGCGAGCCCAAAAAGTTTTGTCGGTATCACAATGACATGGGACACGAAACCAATAACTACTTTGCCCTGAAAGATGAGATCAAAAGATTGATTAAAAAAGGGCAGCTGCGGCAGTACTCTAAACAGAATAATGAAAGGCGAGAAGAAAACCGATAGCGACCTCCAGAAATTTAGCACGAGGTGCGAACTATTTTCAGAGGATCGCACGTTGGGGGAGATTCTAAGAGAGCACAGGATAAGTATGCAAGAGAAGCTCGACAGCAGCCATTGACCAATGTCATGCACCTCGAACAGCGACCACGAAAGCTTCAGCGAGTACCAGATATGGATATTACTTTCACAGAACAAGACGTGAGGGAAGTCCATTATCCACATAATGATGCATTGGTTATAAAGATCAATTGTGAAAGCACGCAATTATGGTGAGTATTGGTCAACAATGGAAGTGCTATTGACATCCTGTATTACGACTCCTTTAAAAAGATGGGATTGAATGAAAGCGACCTAAAGCCCGCCACCACTCCACTCTACGGATTCACTGGTAATAGCATAATGCCTATGGGCATGATTGAGTTAATGGTCAACATTGGAACCTATCCTAGGGTTTCAACAGTAATGTCCCAGTTCTTGGTTGTAGATTGCCCCTCTGCATTCAATGCTATACTGGGAAGACCAACACTGAGGGAACTTCGAGCAATAACATCGATCTATCATCTCACTATGAAATTCTCAACTCAACAAGGAGTAGGCGAGATGCGTGGCTGTAACACCCCCTAGTTTAACCATATTGTCGTATACAGTCAAACTATGAAGTATTATTCTTTCTTAAACATTTACCTTCTGTTTTGATAAAAAGGAGGGAAATTTTTTTTTTTTTTTGAACTTTCTAGAACTTTAGGACAAAAGAAACTGCATGGCATTTCTTGTTAAAAGTGTCTTTATAAAATGTACAATTAAAAGAGGTTTTCACCAGTTGATTTTGCCATCAGCTGTAATATTTACATTACACCAAAATATCTCAGAACAAAAATGTCGCCCACAGGTCAAGCTCGTCTACATCTGTATGATCATGGCGACAAAAGACAAGCCAGGCAACCAGCTAGTCAACACCAAAATGTGCCTCCTCATCTGCATCACAAGACTAAAATGAGCTAAAGCTCAGTAAGTAAAAACTATGCATGCTTATGTATGCTTAAAAATCTCGTAAAGTTCCCATTGTACCCTTTTCTTTCTTAAACATTTTAGTTCATATATTTTCCTTAAAACTTATTCATTTTTGGGCCCCTTAGAGCATTGCTAGTCCCGTAAGTCGATAGGCCATGATAACATTGTGCGGAAACTCTGGCCAAGAGTAAAAATAAGGTGCGACCGTCGTGTGAGGTTTTTGAAAACTCCTTCCCTCATCAAAGGGGCATCCCACACCGCGCTAATCTGGTCCCGCTTCAAGAGACACATCATAACATCCGCAAATCC
>JXTB01000080.1:694694-724709 GCA_002914805.1 Parasponia andersonii
GACTCTAATTAACAATGCAAACATAGTATTAGCACTCAATTATTAGAATGCACAAAAATGACATTACACGATTAAGCTTAATCTAAGCTAGCTTAGTGCAACAAAATACCAATTAGTGTCCTGAATGCCACCTCGTGCTTACCTGGAGACGATAAATAAAATGCTATAAATAAGTACTAGACATTGAATTAAGCCTATTTGACGTGTTAAACACACAGTGAATTTGGCTCTGAAAAACATGAAAGATGCATTTTACCGAAAAACTACCATTTGACTAAGTTATCAATAAGTACGATCTCAATGCATGTGCACATAGTATTGCTTTCATAATTATATTCTTTGTTCTTTTAGCACACCGAGCTCTCTCTCTCTGAGGATATTAAACCTTTACACTGCATTGGGACAGTTCAACAGTCATTAGTGTAATAACATGTATGTAAATGCACATAACATAATGAATGATTATGTTATTACAAAACTAGTATTAACAACTTCTAGATGCCTAATATGCAATTAGAACATATTCATTATTGGCTTAATATGCATGTGAGAATCTTGGGCACCACAGTGGCAACCAATGTGATGCGAGGACTAGTTATAACAACTCTTTAAAGCTCGCAGCAAAGGATGCAACACCTCGCACAATGATGGTCCAAAGAGAAGCGTCAGGCGAAATTTCAGTCGAAGCATCAGTCTAAACGTCAGTCGAAGCGTCAGGCAAAACGTCAATCGAAATGACAAGCGAAGACCTTGACCCTCGAGAAATCGATAGAGAGGTCAAAACTGGACCCATTGAAGACTTGGAGGATTTGCTATTTGACAGGTCTTCCAAGATTTTAAAGATTGGAACGAGGCTTCAAGAACCTGTGCCAGCTTCATTGATCACTTTTCTGGAATCAAACTTAGATGTCTTCGCGTGGCAACATTCGGACATGATCAGAATCGATCCAAATATCATATGCCACCGTCTTAACATAGATCCAACAAAGAAGCCTGTACGGCAGAAAATAAGAGATATGAATCCAAAACGCTACATCGCACTGAAAGAAGAGGTAGAAACGTTGCGCGAAATTGGATTTATCAGGGAATCTTTTTATCCGAACTGGCTTGCAAACCCAATTTTGGTAAAGAAACCTAACGGGAAGTCGAGAATGTGCATCAATTTCACAGATCTCAACAAAGCATGCCCGAAGGATAGCTTTCCCCTTCCAAGAATCGACCAGCTTGTAGATGTGATGTCGGGACATGAACTCTTAAGTTTCATGGACGCATATTCTGGATACAATCAAATCCCCATGTACGAACCAGATGAGGAGCATACCTTGTTCATCACTGATCGAGGATTATACTGTTACAAAAAGATGCCCTTCGGACTCATCAATGCAGGAGCAACCTACCAGCATCTTGTCAACATGATGTTTGTAAAATAAATTGGCAAGACAATGGAGGTATATGTTGATGACATGTTGGTGAAGTCGAAGAAAGCCGAAGATCACATCAAACATCTTAATGAGATATTCAAAATTCTCTGAAAATATCAAATAAAGCTAAATCCTCAGAAGTGTGCATTCGGGGTAGGATCTAGAAAGTTTATGGGTTTTATGGTCAATCAGCGAGGCATTGAAGCTAACCCACAGAAGATACAAGCGTTGATTGATATGCAATCTCCTCGCAAACCCAAAGATGTGCAGAGCCTGGCAGGAGAAGTGGCCGTATTGAGTCGATTTGTATCCAAGTCGACGAATAAGTGCCAACCATTCTTTGAAGTATTAAAAGGATCGAAGAGGTTCGAGTGGACGGGAGAATGCGAGCAGGTGTTCCAAGAATTAAAACTACACTTGGGGTTCTTCTCCACTCCTGTCAAAGCCAAATCTGGGGGAAGAATTATATTTATACCTCGCTGTTTCTAAATATGCGACAAGCGCTGCGTTAATTCGAGAATATGAAAAGATACAACGACCAGTGTACTACGTAAGTAAAAGATTACTCGATGCCGAAACAAGATATCCAGAGATGGAGAAATTGGCATAAGCACTCATTGTCACATCCAGGAAACTTCGACCTTATTTTCATGCGCACACCATCAAAGTTTTCACGAACTTTCCATTAAAGTAGGTTCTGCAAAAACCCGAGGCGTTTGGACGACTACTTAAGTGGGCAGTTGAGTTGAGTTAGTTCACATCAATTTTCAATCTCGCACGATGATTAAAAGGCAAGCCCTCACAGATTTCATTGTGGAATTCACATATGATGTTGATCTTCCCACAAAAGTAATCGAAAAGCCTGCTACAGATTTATTCAGATTGTGGAAGCTTTATGTCGATAGATCGTCGAACGAGAATAGAGCTGGTGCGGGCTTAGTACTAATCATAGCTGAAGGGCACAATATTCATTGTGCACTTCGCCTCAAATTTCCAGCATCAAATAATGAGGCAGAATATGAAGCACTGATAGCCGGGCTAAAGCTCGCACAAGAAATGAAGGTTGAAGTAATTGAGGTATACAGTAATTCCCAGCTGGTTGTTTGTCAAGTAAATGGCGAATATCAAGCAAGGGGAAAAAGAATGATGACTTATTTGTAGGAGGTACAAAGATTATTCTCGACATTCACTGCCTATAATATTCAACTTCTTCATCGCATTAAGAATACTTGGGCAGATACCCTAGCTAAACTCGCCTCAATAAAAGATGCCGAATTACTAAAGGTGGTCCCTGTCGAGTTTCTTAAAAAACCTAGTATCGAAGCAAAGCCTCAAATAGCTATGATGGTGGATAAAAGATCATCGTGGGTAGATCCTATAATAAAGTATATACAAAATGAAGATCTCCCTGAAAACAAAGACGACGCAAAGCAACTTCGAATGAAAGCAGCTCGCTATGTTATCTAGGACGAGAAGCTTTATCGAAGGAATTTTAGTGCGCCACTATTGTTATGTGTCGATGAAGAAAAAGCAGATTATAATATGAGGGAGATTCACGAAGGAATATGAAGAAATCATTCCAGGAGGCAGGCACTTGCGAACAAGATTCTAAGACAAAGGTATTTTTGGCCGACTATGAAGAAGGATACGATGGAATTTACTAGGAGGTGTAACAAATGCCAACGATTTGCAACTGTTCCTAGAATGCCATCCGTTCCTCTCACTCCAATGACCAGTCTATGGCCATTTGCAGTATGAGGAATTGAATATTATCGGAACACTTCCATTGGCACGAGGTAGGTTGAACTATGCAGTGTCGCAGTTGATTATTTCACCAAGTGGATAGTTACTAAAGCTTTGAGTACCATTTCTGCAAAAAAGATGATAGATTTTGTTTAAAAATCTATAATCTGTCGTTATGGTATACCACATACCATAATTTCTGATAATTGGAAACAATTTGACTATGACGAGTTCCGTAACTTCTGCAACAACTTAGGCATCAAGAAGAATTTCTCTGCTGTTGTTCATGCATAAGCCAATGGACAGGTCGAAGCGATAAATAAAATATTTAAACACAATATGAAGACAAAGCTGGAAGAGTATAGAGGAGCTTGGCCAGAGGTACTCCCTGAAGTGTTATGGGCTTATCGCACCACTCAACGAACAACTACCGGAGAGAGTCCATTCTCTTTAGTTTACAGATATGAAGCAATGGTTCCAGTTGAAATTGGTGTGAGCTCTCTACGATGATCAACCTATGAGCACGATTGCAACAAAACACTAATGAGAATTGAGCTCGATCTTTTAGAAGAAAGGCGCGAGCAGTCTCAGCTTCGAATCGCATCATATCAATAGCGCACTACTCGACATTATAACTCTAAAATCAGATGAAGAGGATTTGAAGTTGGTGACCTTGTTCTTCAGCAAGTCCTACCTAATAATAAAGAGTGTGGTGTAGGAGTATTTGGACCCTCTTGGGAAGGACCGTATGTTATTGTTGCCATTATTCGACCTGGGACATATAAGTTAGCTCGCACTAGCGGACAAAAGATCAAGCATGCCTGGAATGCAGAATAACTTCATCACTATTATCAATAAATTTTCATGTATATCTTCAAGTTTTCGTCATTCATCAATAAAGATCTACTTATTCGTCATTCGTTGATCGTCATTCGTTAATCATCATTCGTCATCATCAATAAGGGTTTCTCCTTATCGATCATTCGATTTGGTACTTTCTATAGTTTATCGAAGTCTTCAAACACCATAAAATGGGGGGGGCAGTGGAATTAGAATATTATCTCCTACTTGTTTCCTAAAGGACTATGCAAAACGTCCATTTAGAGGGGTCAGAATTTTAGATCGTCGAAATATTTAAAATTCCTTAAATCTTAGGATTTTCTCCTCGCTTCATGCCTTAGCATGTCGTATTACACAATTTCCCTCCTTGAACAACAAAGTAACTAAGCAAAACGTTCATTGTTCGATGTGATATATTGCTATATTTACATTTTGCCATGGAACTTTTGAAAAATAGTATTGAATTTGCATCACTCATTCTTGCTGTTTTCGTAAGCGACCTAACCTATCCTAACACAATAGTTTTAAGTGTGCTGGATTCAAATCGCAATAGCGTATTGATCAGTCACTTAGTGATTGACTACTTGGTTAAATTAATTATCTTCTATATTACGACTGTGTGTTGATTGTTTTGCAGGAATAAACGTCTAATAAGGAAAGCATTCATTCATTGATAAAAGCTCGCACCTATATGCAAGCAAAGAAATACAAATAAGAGGGGACCAAGCCCGTATTGTTCTGAAGTTTAAAAAGAAAAAATAAAACATTATTATTGTGCAGACATACTTGCTCCACCATCTCTAGTTTTGGTAGCTTCATCTTCCCTCCAACTATGGACAAGCTCGACCACATCTTCGCCGAAAATGGAAAAATCGAAGTCCAGATGCTCACAGAAGATGTTGTATATGATGGTCGAAGAGGTGATGTCAATGGCTTTGTCTTCGAGCTCCTTGACTTCAGTAGCCTTGAACTCTTCAACAGCCTTATGAACCGCCTCTGTTGTCACCTCCTTCATGCGATACGGATGCTCGGAGATAGTCTTTTCAAACTCTTTAATTTTTTCCTCGAGCTTCTCCTTTTCGAACTTCTCTTTGGCCAGACCTTCGAGCAGCTGCTGCCTCTCTAAATCGAAGGCTTTTTTCTACTCCTCGCGAGCCTTCTCCAAGTCCTCGAATGCTTGAGTTATCTCATCGACTTTTTCGGCCTTCTCCAAATACTCGAGGACTGGGTCATGCATCAGGATAGCAGCTGCAGTAGTCTGAAAATATAACACATCAATACTAGAAAAGTGCATTGAAAAGAGAAAAAGGAAGATGCTTACATTTGCCAACATCCTCATTTTGCAGAACCAAAGGCAACTTTGGCAGATCGTCACTTCATCCTCTCTCAGCCCTCTTCGAAAGTGAAGCGATCAATGAAGGTTGCGCTCATACTAGCCTTCTCTAGTAATTAATTAAGGAGTGCGAAGAGCTCCTTATCCTTATCAACCTGGTTTAGTTCCGAAGAAGTGGCAGTCTCCTTGGATGGTTCGGGATGGCTCATAGTTTGAGGCTGTGGAGGAGGCGAGCTAGTCGGGATATCCTCAAAGGTGACTTTTCATTTCATGGAAGTGTCAACCTTCTCTTTCCCTTTTGATGTCGATGGAGGTGTGCTCCTTGGCATCTTGGACTTTTCCATGGACCCCAGAGTGGAAGGTGGTGCTCACAGTCTGCTACCAATAACCATTTCTGTACAGATATGTCAGCAAGCAAGGTGACATAATACGATGATGATGAAAATATATATATGTATATATGTAATTACCCTCTTGCTGTTGAGAAGTTGGCGATGATGTTGTTTCTGGAGATGATGGTTCCGAAGTTGTATGGGTGGCAGGTGCTTTTCGTTTCCTAGGTTTGGAAGACGAGGCACTCTTTTCTGTCTGCTTCCTCGGCTTTTTTTCTTCGAGCTCGAGGGTCTAGTCAAACGGACGGTGGGATCAGGAAATGCGGCTCCCTTTGGAAGCAAACCGCAAGCGACCAAGTTCTTGGAAGTCCCAAGCGTCTTCCAATCGAATCCCTCAATCGGAAGGTCGTTGATTCTGTACACCCTTGCGAGCTGTTCTCTGGAAAGTCTGGGCCGTTCCCTGTTGTCTACGATGACATACGAGTGCGATCACAATAAATATGATTATACAGAAAAAACAATAAATTGAAAGCTACCTACCAGGATTCTGAAAGAAGCCGTTATCTGCATAGTCAAAGTGGAAAAATAGATTTTTCCATTTTTCCATATTGTTGCGAACCCCATACATAGTTTTTATTGCTTGGTTCCACACTTACTCGCATAAAAGAAGCCGAAATCTGACAGGTTTGATTTCACTTGGTAAATCCAAGCGAACTTTTTAGGAGTAGGGGTTTCTAAGCCTAATTAATGGTATAGTATGTACAGACCTACCATGTATCTATAAGTGTTTGGGGTTAGTTGAGAAGAAATGACTCCGTAATAGTCGACGATAGATTTTATGTAAGGATGAAGTGGAAGGTAGACCCCGCATTTGAGAACTGCTTTAGAGAATGAAGCAATTCCGCGAGGTGGTGTATATGGTCGATTGAACTCCATGGGAAGGTGAAAGGAGATGGCAATCTTGTAGTTGTGCAAGACCTTGCTGAGCCTGTTCGTGATGTAGCTCATGCTTATATTAGTACATGACCAGTCTCCTTCTACATATTGGTACCCATTGCGAACGCAGGCGCATCTCTGATAGACCAGGGCCATTGGTCTTGAGGTAGGTCGCCTATACGAGGACTATTTTGCCTGAACCTGATTATCTCAACTTTGGGTTCTCGCTCAAGATAATCTTCGAGGTTTATGGAGCTAACACTAGTATTGGAAGATTCTCCTCAGAATGCATTCCCTTCCCTAAAATCCGCACTACTAGACATCTGAAAAGAAATATGAATGGATTTAGTCCAATGCGAGCATCAGGGATCTTAGCTATATTCGAGTAGTTTTGGGGTCTCATCTTAGGATTGCATCAACAAGCTACTCATCGAATTTTTTCTAATCGATCTACGGATTCGTAAAGATCATTCGAGCAGTTCGTTAAAAAAAATAAAAACTCTTTCACGAGTTCATCTCTATCAGTCATCTAAAAGAAGAATCTATAAACCAACGAAGGGGAACTAAAAATTTCCATTTTATAGTCCATCCGAATACGGGATGGGTTTATGTTCAGAATATTTAGGCTCTACGGTATTTAAGTTCTACGGTTTGTTCCTATTTTCTACTCTAGGAACTATAAATAAGAGTTCTAGAAAAATCGAAGAACCAGAGAGAGGATATATACTAACCTTTCTTCGAAGACGGAGGGACCAAGATGACGTTTGAAGGATTACGATGATAACTTCGTCGGAGAAATGAAAAAGTTGTACGAGTGAGAAACAGAACGATGCCAGAAGGATGGCTCTGTGAATACTTCGAGTTTCGAGAGAAATAGCAGACGATAGGTTTTTTTTTTTAAAGAGGAGGTGGATTAGTTTTCGATATATATACCTCGAGCGTCGTCAAATCACAGCCATAGGTCAAGGTATTTAATTTTCAGATCCAAAGGCCGAAGTTCCCACGAGATTTGATTTTTTCAAAATTAAATCGATATCTTTTCAAAATTTGAAACGATTCGATTTAAGACGATAGTTGACATCATCGCTATCATTATGTTTGTTTAAAAAGGAAAAAGAAGGAAAATTCTCCTCGAGTTTTGCTATTCTTCTTATAAAATGTGACACGTGGTTTCATCTATCAAAAAAAGGTGCGCGTGATCTTGAAAAGGGTGAGATTTGAGATCTGGCGACTCTTCGACTCTTCCAAGGGTCTCTAGGTCATGATGTCGCATTTTTTAAGCTCGCACTTATAGTAGAAGGAAGCTCCATTTTGTCCTAAAGAACTATTGGAGCTAGGGGGGAATTGTTGTGCAATCCAAAATCCTATATGTTGGTCAATACCATGAAGGGAAAAGTTGACCAAGTGAGTGTCAGGTTGCATGGGTAAGTTAGTGCGACCTCTTCCGAAAGAGTTACATGCGACCTCCACCGCATAAGTTAGTGCGACCTCTTCCGAAAGAGTTACGTGCGACCTCCACCGTATAAGTTGGTGCGACCCCCTCCGAACGAGTTTAATGCGACCTCCTCCAAACGAGTTAAGTGCGACAAGAATAAAAAGGAAACTAGACTAAGCTTCGTCAAATTGGTAACCTACAAAGAAAAGGAAACAAAAGTTTCTCTTTAAAGATCAATCAGTCATCTCATTTAAGTGATTACTTAGTTATATTGTTACTCAAATTATATTGCCCAATTGTACAGTTACCCATTCTCACAATTGAGAAACATTGAGCTATCCTCACCTATATAATGGGAGTTTAATGTTTCAGTGAGGGATCTTGAACTTTTTCTGATCTTGAGAGGCTGGGAGATCTTTGATCCTTTCTTGATCTTTGAAATCTTTTGAGAACCTTTTAAACTCTTGCTTCTTCATTCCGAAAAAACACATTGTAATTTTGAGCTCTTGTAATTCTCCAGAAAATAGTAAAAAACAGAGGACGTAGGCTCATCTTTTTTGAGGCTGAACTACTATAAAATTCTTGTCTCTTTATTTGCTTTAGTTAATTAATCATTTTCACACATAAGCCACATCTTGCAATTTTCCTAAATTTATTGTTGACAAAACCCCCATCAATAGATGTTAAGATGAAATTGAAGATTAACAAATAACAAAAGAATGTATGAAAATGTGAAACAGGAAGAAGAAGAGGAAGGAGAAGAAAAAGAAGAAGAAGAAGAGGAAATCCGGTTATAACTTGAACCTCATTGAATCTAAAATGTGTTAATAATCAGAAAACTTAAGATAAAAATAAAAATAAAAATAGAAAAGTGATGAACAATCATTGATTACCTTTCCAATGTGCATCAATGGCAGAGTGGAGGTATGCTATAGACTATGCGCTAGCACCAAAGAAGCAGTAGAGTTTTATTTAGAACTCAGTGGTGAGCCTAGCCAAGTCTCGCAGTGTCGATCTTATCTAACACATGCTATACGGTGACGATTGGCAGAGGCAGCTGGAGAAGTTTAGGGCTGCTAACCATAGTACGGTGGTCATCGACTTGCCGAACGTGATCGAGCGGCTCCACAACTCGATTTTGATGTTGCATGTGGTTTACGAGCGAAGAGATGGATGGAGATATAGAGGGGGTGAGAGAGAGAGAGAGAGTGACATCCCATACGAAAAAAGAAGGAAAAAAAAGGAATTGTTTAGGTTTTATAAATAATATAAAGATAATAGAAAAGACTAAAAAGCCTTTAGTTAATATTATTTAATGGGGTTATTTTAGTAATTGAACAATAGACCCTTTAAGAAACCTTAAGACTAATAATTTGTTCAGTTCATACGTAAGCTCTGTAAAGAGAAAAAAAAAAAAGAGACAGAATACTATAAACATTTTAGAAGAAGAAGAAAAAGGGGATGAAGAGACTATTGCTATAGATTATTGAGACTCACTCCTAAGATAATAAACTCTTAAACAATTAAATTTTATAGTTTAGTTTAATTTCGGGATTCAGATTAAATATCTAGAGTTAGGATTTTGAATTGCTCATAAATTATTTATAAAGTACAAGGTTGAATTTGATAGAAAAAGAAGCCTATTGATATTAGGATTCAAATAAGACAAATTTTGAGTGACGTGGTTGGATAAATAGAAACCTCTGGATTTTTGAATGTTTCACATAAGTAGAAAACTCAATAGTGACTATGATTGCATTTATAGAGGTTTTTAGTAGTCTAATTAGGCCATATTTACTATAATTAGAAAGTTATCGAATTAGCTTTCTACAGTATACAATTTGTTAAAAATAGACTTATAACCATAGAGTTATAACTCTTTGAAATTAGTACTACGAATCTCAAAAAATTTAAAACTTTCGGTATTTTTTGTAAAACATGACAGTGGCTTTTCACTAATAGAGCCCATAACTACATTCTTAATACTATTAAGACTTTTATTAGGTGTGGAATTTTTCTTAAAAGTTTGGTGACTTTTAGAGATAGGTACGAATTATTGTGAATCATGGAAAATTAAGATTACTCAAAAAAAGTAGAGTTGATCATAAAAGGTTCATAGATGGCAACTAGTCATTATTTTTAGTGTAATTAGAGTGTGATTTCAATGATTTAATACTTATATGTAGTTTATATAAAAATATGTTCTTGAATAATTATATTGATCATTTTTGTTAAATAAGCAAAGTGAACAAAGTAACTTTTGGTGTTCTCTAGTAACTTTTTGTACAAAAACTATGTATCTTATTGTTTCTAATAAACTCTTGTTTATAAAGTATTTTATTAAAAAATATTATTTCAAGTGAAAATATACTTTTTACAAATAAATTCTTTTATTGAAAGAAAATTATTTTACTAAAACAATTGCTTTGTCTAAAGAGAATTTTGATTCTATCTGATAATTATTTTGCACAAAAATATAGATTAAGTATATGATATTGTTATTGAATATTATTAAAGAAAAACTGTTTAGAAATGACTACAATGATATAATAAGAAAAGTGAATTATTTTTTAACTGTTATTGCATTTGAATGTATTTTGAAATTATCTTCAATTACTATGCAATGTGAACCCATTCCACAGAGATTATATGTGGATAGTATGTACTGAATGCAAATATAGCTATAGAGGTTAAATGTAATAAATGTGAACCTAGCTACAAGGGTCAAATATAGTAAATGTGGACTTAATCACGGGGGTTAATTCTGGTAATAGTCGCCAAAAATTATTAAAAAGTGATTTCAAAGTGTTACTAATTATTGAATGAGACTAAAACAACAAACTTAAAAATTTACTTCATGTCATTATTAAAGTGACTTTCCAAAAAATCTCATTTGATTATCTTGAAAATTATTATATTCTGAAATTAATTTTGTTTGTAAATGTGTTATTTAAACTTTTCAAAGAATATATACGTGATCGAGATAGTTAAGAATACTAGTTACTTATTGGATTGTAGATAAATGCCTTACATATTTCTAAGGCTTTACTTTGTAGGTATGCGAAGCATGCCCTTAGGAGTATCGCATGACAAGTGGTATCAAATTGTATCAACCTGACTTTTTAAAACCGTTATTTACTTATGTTTGTAAATTATTTTTTTAAAAGTCAAAAACTTTTTTTATGAAAATTCATGACAATTTTTTTTTATAATCCTCTCAAGATAGTTAACTAATTATTCTAAATATCATATTAAGAAATTTAAACAAACTATTGAAGAAAACATTACATATTTTTTTTGGGAGGTTTAAATAATGCGTAACTAAAAAGGCTTTCAAGTGAGGAGGGGGATCACAAGAAAACCTCTTAAATTCCAAGCTCTCCTTAGATCGGTTTAAGTATTTTTCACGAAGTTCATTTAGTTTTACATTTATTCAAATCAAAATATTAGATACTACAACAAAATAACATATTTATTTAAAAATCTTTAATTGTTGAAAATATGCTATAAGATACTACATGTATAGTATTATATTAAGGGTTATTTAAATAAAATTAGTCATATTATATTTAGAAAAATGATTACTTAATCTTAGAATTATAATTAAACTTAAAATTAAGATTTCATTTTAAAATATATCGTTTCGATATTAACTTAAGAAAACATTTGACTTAATCTTCATATTTAAGTAAACTATTTCATTTAAAGTGAAGAAAACATATATGGAATTTATTGTGGACGTATCCTAAAACCTGTGTCTCACATCCATCCTTGCCTCAATTCTTATCAACCCATTGTTTAAAACAAATGTTGCTTACCTTGGATACCTACAACATGGACATTTATAATACGTGAGCTTTCACTTAGTAAGTACAATTTAACTCTCAAAACATTTCATACAAATAGCATTTTATGAAAGTTCAATTTTTGTATCTTTATGTTATCTTTTAACTTATATATTATGAAGTAATCTTTTATCATATATGTTATCTTAAAATCTTTTATCTTTCTTATGGGCCCTTGTGTACGTACCAAGTACACTCTTACCAATTGAGAATCAGAGGAGCGACCATACTGAAACACCAATGATCATAAATTTAACATATTTTTCTCAGAAATCCAAACTTGACGGAGATTGGTACGACACATTTATATTCTTATCTTTTACTTAGCATCCTCTTGAACATAATTGATTATATCATATTTCAAACCGAATCTTATATTTCATATTCTTGATACTCCCTTTAATTGAAGTACATTTATCAAATTCTGAATAATATTGTATAGTAAATTTATCTCATCTTATTATTATAGGAGGCATGTATTTTCATAGGCACATATACAAGCCAAACAAACATCTCTTGTATAGAAAAAATATCATATTTAATCATTTTAAATACTTTTATTTCAATTAGAACATACTTTTAAAACTATCCATATTGTAAGTGAGATTGTACTTACCTTAAGTCTTTAGAAAATGTGCAGTGAAATACCACACACTTAATCTTGTTGTAACCATATGCCTCTTCTTTATCCTTTTTATTTATTATTCAGGCATCAACATTTATTTTATATGTCAACATATGATATCATTAGTCATGTGAGACCTATTTTATGTATTTGAAAATATCCATAACATAAATTCTAAAATAATGTTTCACATTAAAATTGTAGAATTTTGGTGCGTAATGCATACTTAAAGAATTTCATATTATAGTCCATAATTCTATCTATTCTAAAAATTTACATGAGTCCATATGAGATAAAAATAAATCTAAAGATTAAGGTTTAAAATTTAGAAACAATACTTATCACCATTTTTTTTCCAATTTAGAATTTATAACAAAATTATTAAAGCTGCGACTAAACGAAAATCATTGAATTTTTAGGAATGTTTTATAAATCAAACAAACTCAGAATCTTAAAATCACATCAGTAACATATTATAATTTATGTACAATATTTTGAAATTCTAAAATAGATCATTTCATAGCACTTTAATCACTTGTAATTATACCATAGAATTTATTTCAGCATTTTGAAATATTAAAATATTGTGTATTCTGAAACTTATACTAAGTTTATGGACATCCAAAAATTATGAAACTTTCCAGAAATAATCTTAACATATATATGAACTTGTATTTAAAATTTCAACAAAAAGTAAAAACGTTTGCCTTTTGAAATTATAGAACCAATTATATAAAATTTGTTTTAAATTTTTTTCAGCTAAAGACTAATTTGTGTTAAATAATTTTTATCAAATTATAGGAGTAGAGTATAAAAGTGAAATTTTCCAGAATTTAAGTACATATATAGAAATACTTCTCATAAAAATATCAGACCTTAATAAAATTTCTAACTCTATTTATCATAAATTGAATTTGAACCTAGGTACAATAAAACATATAAATTTTGAAAGACTAAAAGATCTAAGAATTAATTTTTTTTTTCCTCTTGAAACTTGAAGAACTCTAAGAAGAAACTGTTGAAATAAAAATGGATGAATAAAAACTTTGACAGAGAGATGAAAGAAAACAATTGAGGAACTATGCATCATTCTCTTAAAAAAAATTATATATTATCTTATCATATTTACATTTAATATCCATAAAATCTGCATAATAGATATACCGTTCAAATAATTAATGCATGATTACATAACTTACCTAATTTTTGTTTTGTTTTCTAATTTAATTAATGAATTTCTTTTATTTTAATTGTGATAATATATAGATAAAGTATATTAATGATCTTTTACATCATTTTCTATTCTTACAAGTGAATTGATAAATGTATATGCATATTGTTAAAATATGTTAATGGCTATACTATTAATTCTTCTTTTATGATATATATATTTTACTTGTAACTTTTTAACTTATTACTTAGGCTTAAAATATTTATTTCAAGTTGAGCTCTCCTATTACCAATTGGGCCAAGGTAAATGATAGTGGACTAAAGGATTAAAATCCAATGATAATTACAAATAAGAATACTAACAATTTCAGATTTGGACTTTTCTATTACCTATTAGGTGAAGATAAGTGATTATTGAACTCAAACAATTTAAAACCCAATAGTAAACATAATTAACTAAGCCTACTTCTTATTAACAACAATAACTATATATTTTGTAAAATAATTTATATTTGAAATTAGGCACATAGTTTAACTTAGCTTTCTTGTGTATATCTCACTGCAATATATTCATAAAATTTATTAGGATATAACTACTCAATTTCTATAATCCAAAAAATCAAATATACATAATAAAATTTTAGACAAGAAAATGAATCATGATAAATTCATTCTTCAAGAGAATGCACTAATATTAAAAGATCATGATAAATAATAATTATTAAACTAATTTTACAAGTTTAGGATTTTCTCGGGGTTTACACAGAGCTTAGGATAAGTTTGACGATTTAGATCGTGATAAATCAATCTTATGAGGTTTAGAATATCAGGGTAACTAAGTTAAGATCATTTAAGTTTGACTTAACTTTTATTATGGTTTGGAAATTCATCTGAGTTGGCAATCGGTTTAAACTAAATAAGTTTGTTACTTTTGACTTTTTAGATATTAGATAGGTTAAGGTCGCATTCTTAAATTTTGTTATTGATGGAAAACTTAGTTTGATCTTCATAGTTGGTGATCATATACATTACATGGATTTTTAGGATCGTTTAAAAATGAACATGGACTTTTGACATCATTTAAAGTTGAGTACTCTCATTAGGTTTTGATTATTAAGATCTGTTAGTTGAATATTGAGGTCTCTAGTATTTAGTGCTTTTGAAATTAGTTTCCTTTTGTATTTCATTAATAGACTTAGGATATTGGAATCCTTTTATCTTATTATTGATATTGGATAGTTATCAAGTTAGAAAGTCTTATTTTGGAGTTGATATTAAAATTTTGTGAGTTTACTTACTATCTTCTTTTACTTTCTCTTGAGCTATATCTTAGTGCTTTGACCCTATTTGAGGGGAAAAAAAAGGTCTAAGTTAATTATTAGAGAATAGAAATTATATGGTTCTGAAGAAATTGTGCAGTTATTCTAATGAGTTGTTAATCTTATATTATCTATGTAAGAGATTTATAGAATAGAGAATACTTGGTTATGGTGTCAATTTGGGGAAGATATATTTATTTAGATTTATTGGTTAATAGGATAATAGAGAGAAAATGTTTCAAATTCTTTTAGAAAGTGAAATTATTTATGCCATGGGCTGGAAACGTACAATGAAACATTGAGTTACTTTATTGAATAACTAGTTTCCTTGATGATGAAGGATAAAGAGATGATATAAAAAATGTCAATTTATGTTCTTGTGTTAACTGATAAGAGTATATATTTTTTTACCAAATGACTAAGGATAAAAATATTAGTTTTACTAAAAGCCTTACCTATGATCTTTTTGCTAAAGGCCTTACCTATAAGTTTTTTCTGTAAATATTGGTGATGATATGATTGAAATATATGCATTAAGGACTTATAGATAGAAAAATTTAGAGAATGATATTTTAAAAAAAAAAGTTATCATGAACTCATTGGAGAACGATATTACCTGGAGAAAAAATAGAGCCTTAATGACTTAATAGAGTTGAATAATTTTGAGATGATGTTACCTTAATAATATTTGTTTTGAAAGCTAAGCAAAAATCGAGATATGGTGAATGGACATTTTGATTATGATTATGGATAATAGGTAGTAGAGTTGAAGCTAAAATATATGGTTGTTATAAATGAGTTCATAATTTTATTCTATGGTGTTACCATATAAGAAGAAGTGATATTTGTATTTAATAGTATTTATTATTACTCTTCTTTAGAAACTTTTATTAAATTACACAATTTATTAGGTTAACTATAAGAAAGTGAATGAGGATCATAAAGACGAAGGCTAAAAACTTTTGATATACTATATGGGAAAGATAATATGGTAGTAAAATTTTATAACAAGATTATCAAGAATTACCAAAATTGTAAAGTATAAGTTATATAGTGTATTATTTGACTAAGTATACTCATATTTGAGCTATTAGAATTGACTTATGCCCTTATCTAATTAGGTTTCAATCTTTATGGTTATTTTGAGTGAGCAGTGAGATATTGAATTCTATGTAATTTGGTTATAAGTGTAGGATTTGTATTTGACATTAGCTTTGGTAATTAGATTTAGTTTTGATACTTTGTCCTATTGAAGTGGTAATTAGATTTAGCTTTGATACTTTGTCCTATTGAAGATTAAAATAAGAGGGAATGAGAGTATAGAGGATTTTTATGGTTATTTATGGTAGAGATATCATCTTTTATCTAAGCTTTATAAGAACATGCACATGATTTTGAAAATTGAATTAGATTTATTGGAGCTTTAAATATCAATATGAATTAAACACATTATCAAAAAGAAAAATACATATTTTTTGATGGATCATTGAGGAATATGGAAACATTATTTTAAAAATTTGTGGAAGAAAACATTACTCGTAGTAATATTTGTATATAATTGTAGTTTTCAATCTAGCATTAGAGTAGCTCTATATGAAATATTGACAAAGAAATAGAAGTATATTCTTAGTATTATGACAAGTGATTAAAAGAAGTACTAAAGGTTTAAGGAATTTTAATTATTAAGAATTCCTATTGGCTTTGTTAGTACAAAAAAAAAAAAAAATCTGAATCATAACGTACTTCTCTTTTTGGGTGAAAGTATAAAGGAGCTATAACAATGAATAAGAAACGATATAGAGTTATTGACAAATAAATTTTAAAAGCGATGATCTCTCATTGATGTTTCAATCACTTAAATTAGAATAAGTTCACATCCTCAAGTTCATCTCATATTCAATTTAGTTAGTGATGATCATAGTTTTTCTTAATGGTTGGGACTGTCCTAGGAATGTGTAGATTTATTAATGTTTTGTTCTTTGGAGAACACAGGACTTTAAGTTTAGAGGCCTAAACTTCATTTTAGAATAGGAGAAAGTGACAACTCGTGCCAAAAAAAAAAGAATTGTTTATATTTTATAAATAATATAAGGGTAATAAAAAAGACTAGAAATCTGCTAGTTAATGGTATTTAATGAGATTATTTTAGTAATTTAGCAATAGAACCTTTAAGAAACCCTAAGATTAATAATCTATTCAGTAAATACGTACACTTTGTAGAAAGAAAAAAAAAGAGAGAAAGAATGCTATGCACATTTAAGAAGAAGATGAAGACACCATTGCCATAGATTATTGAGACTCACTCTTAAAGTAATAAACTCTTAAATAATTAAATTTTATATTTTAGTTTGATTTCAGGATTGAGGTTGAATATTTAGGGTTAGCTTTTTGAATTGCGCATAAATTATTTATAAAATATGGGGATGAATTTAATAGAAAAATAAGTATGTTGATATTAGGATTCAAGTGAGACAAATTTTGAGTAATGTGGATGGGTAAATAGAAAGCTATGGATTTTTGAATGTTTTACATAGGTTAAAAATACAACAATAATTTCAACTGCATTTATAGAGGTTTCAATGATCTGATTGGGTTGTATTTGATATAATTGGAAAGGTTATCAAATTAGCATTCCAACGGTATATAATTTATCAAAAATGGACTTATAACCAAAGAGTTATAATTATTTGAAACTAGTACTACGAATTTGGAAAAATCTAAAATTTTTGGTAATTTTAATAAAATGTGGTGGAGCTCATGTAAAACCTGAGAAAACCCTAGACTTGAAAAAAAAATTATTTTAATAATTATTTATCATGATCTTTTAATATTAGTGTATTCTTTTGAAGACTGAATTTATCATGTTAATTTTCTTGTCTAAAATTTTATTATGTATATTTCATTTCTTTGATCATAGAAATTGAGTAGTTATATACTATTAAATTTTGTGAATATATTGCAGCGAGATACACACAAGAAAGTCAAGTTGAACTATGTGCCTAATTGCAAATATAAATTACTTTATAACATATATGGCTATTGTTTTTAATATAAAATAGGCCTAGTTAATCATGTTTACTATTAGACCTTAAATTGTTTGAGTTTGATAATCATTTATTTTGGCCCAATAGGTAATAAGAAAGTCCAAATTTGAAATTGTTAGTATTCTTATTTGTAATTATAATTGGATTTTAATCCTTTAGCTCAATATCATTTATTTTGGCCTAATACGTAATAGGAGAGCCCAAGTTGAAGTAAATATTTCAAGACCAAGTAATAAGGTAAATAATCACAATTAAGAAAAATATATATATATATATATAAATATATAAAGAGTAAAAGAAGAATTAGTGGTGTAGCCATTAACACATTTTAATAATATGCATTTATATTCATCATTTCACTTATATGAATAGAAGATGATGTAAAAGATCATTAACATATTTTATTTATATATTATTACCATTAAAATAAAAGAAATTTAATAAAAGAAATTTATTAATTACATTAGAAAACAAAACAAAAATTAGGTAAGTTAAATAATGATACATTAGTTATTTGAATGGTATATCCATTATATAGATTTGATGGATATTAAATGTAGATATGATAAGATAATATATTATTTTTTTAAGGGGATGAAGCATAGTTAGTTTAATAAAATTAATTTAATTGCATGATGAAAAGATAATAAATAAATAAAAAAGTTAGGTAAGTTGTGATTATTATTAATATTTCTTTTTGAATTAATTTTTAATTATATTTTATGTACATAATTAGCCTATAAATAGGGCATTTTTTGATAAACATAATCAAGTTCCTTCATTTCTTTTCCTCCATCTTTCTCTCAAAGTTTCTATTTCATCCATTGTGATTTCAAGAATTTTCTCTTAGAGTTCTTCAAGTTTCAAGAAAAAAAAAAAGTAATTCTTAAAACTCTGAGTCTTTCAAGATTTGTATATTTTATTGTACTTAGGTTTAAATTCAATCTATGATATATATATAGAGTTAGAGACCTTATTAAGGTCTGAAATTTTTGTAAAAAGTAATTCTATATGTATAGTTAATTTCTGAAAAGTTTCACTTTTATACCCTACTCTTATAATTTTATAAAAATTATTTAACACAAGTTAGTCGTTAGTTAAAAATAGCTGTAAAACGGATTTTATATAATTAATTTTATGATTTCAAAGGAAAAACGTTTTTATTTTGGGTTGAAATTTTTAATATATGTTCGTATTTATTTTAGATCATTTCTGGAAGTTTTCATAATTTTTTGATGTTTATAAAATTAATTATAATTTTCAGAAAATATAATGCTTCAATATTTCAAAATGCTGAATGGTATAATTACAAGTGATTAAAGTGTTGTGAAATTATCTCTTTAGAATTTTCAAATATTATGCATAAGTTATAAAATGTTAATGACGTGCTTTTAATATTTGAGTTTGTTTGATTTACAAAACACTCCCGAAAATTCAATCATTCTCATTTAGTCACATCTTTAACAATTTTATTACAAATTCTAAATTAGAAAAACAAATAGTGATAAATATTGTTTATAAATTCTAAACCATAATATTTATATTTCTGTTTATTTCATATAGATTCATGTAAATTTTTAGAATAAATAGAATTATGGACTAGAATATAAAATTCCTTAATGTATTACGCACCAAAATTCTTCAATTATAATTTGAAACATTATTTTAGGATTTATGTTGTGAATGTTTTCAAATACGTAAAATTGGTTTCATATTATCAATAATAGTATATATTGACGTATAAAATGAATGTTGATGCATGAATAATAAATAAAAAGGATAAAAAAGAGGCACGTGATTGCAACAAGGTTAAGTATGTGGTATTTCACTGCAAGTATGAAGAACATTTTCTAAGGACTTAAGGCAAGTACAATCTCACCTACAATATGGATAGTTTTAAAATAATGTTCTGTTTGAAATAAAAGTATTTGATATAATTAAATATGATATTTTATCTATGCAAGAGATGTTTGTTTGGCTTGTATATGTGCCTATGAAAATACATGCCTCCTATGATAATAAGATGGGATAAATTTACTTTACAATATTGTTCATAACTTGATAAATATACTTTAATTAAAAGGAGTATTGAGAATATGAAATATAAGTTTTGGTTTGAAATACGATACAATCATTTATGTTAAAGAGGAGACTAAGTAAGGGAAAATAATATAAAGGTGTCGTACCAGCCTTCACTAGATGAGAATTTCTAAGGGAAGATAAGACCGACCTCCACTAAGTGAGGATTCTCGAGAAAAATATGTTAAATTTATGACCGTTGGTATTTCAATAGAGTCACTCTCCTGATTCCCAGTCGGCAAGTGCGCACTTAGTACATACACAAAGACCCATAAAAAAGATAAAAGATTTTACAATAACATATGTGATAAAAGATTAATTCATAAAGTACAAGTTGAAACATTACACAAGGATGCAAAAATTGATCTTTCATAAAATATTATTTGTATGAAAAATTTTATGAGATAAATTATACTTATTAAGTGAAAGCTCACGTAGTGTAAATGTCTATGTTGTAGGTACCAAAGGCAAGCAACTTTTGTTTTGATTAATAGGTTCACTAAAATAGAGGCGGGGATGGATGCGAGACATTGGCTTTGGGATACCACTACTATAAATTTTTGTATAAGTTATCTTCTCTTTAAATGATACAGTTTATTTACATATGTAAGATTAAGTCATATATTTCTTTAAGTTAATAACGAGATGAAATGTTTAAGTATGAAATCTAAAGTTTAAGTTTAATTATACCTCAAAAGTTAAGTAATCATTTTGCTATATATAATATGAATAATTTTATCTAAATATCCCTTTATAGAATACCATATATATATATATATATTATCTTGAAATATATTTTCAGTAATTAAAGATTTTTAAATAATTATATTGTTTTGTTATCTAATATATTGATTTAAACAAATGTAAGACTAAATGAGCTTTGTTAAAAAGACTTAACCGTCAAAGGAGAGCTTGGGATTTAAGAAGTCCACTTGTTACCTCCTCCTCACCTGGAAGCTCTTTTAGTTGCGTATTATTTAAATCTCATAAAAAAAATAATATTTTCTTCAATAATTTCTATAAATTTCTTAATATGACATTTAGAATAATTGGTTAACTATCTTAAGAGAATTATATAAATAAAAAAAATTGTCATGAATTTTCATAGTCCAAGTTTGTGACTTTTAAAAGAATAAATTAAGTTAAGAATATACGTAGATATCGGTCCTAAAAGTTGGGTTGTTACAACTCATAACTGTATTCTTAGCACTATTAAGATCCTTATTACTTGTAAAATTTGTTTCTTAAGTTTGGCGATTTTTAGAGATAGGTCAAAATTATTGTGAGTCATGAAAAACTAAGATTACTCGGGAAAAGCAGAGTTGATCATAGAAGGTTCAAGAGCAGCAATTAGTCATTATTCTTAGTGTAATGAAAGTGTGATTTCAATGATTTGATACTTGTATGTTGCTTATATGATAATAGGTATTTGAATAATTATATTAATCATTTTGATTAAATAGGCAAAGTGAACAAGGTAAGTAACTTTTAGTCTTCTCTAGTAACCGTTTGTACAAAAATTAAATATCTTATTGTTTCTAATAAACTCGTGTTTATAAAGTATTTTATTAACAAATATAATTTTAAGTGAAAATATACTTTTTATAAATAAGTTCCTTTATTGAAAGAAAATTATTTTACTGAAACAATTGCTTTGTTTAAAAAGTATTTTAATTTTATCTGATAATTATTTTGCACAAAAATATGAATCAAGTATATGATATTGTTATTGAACATTGTTACATGAAAACTGTTTAGAAATGATTACAATAATATAATGATAAAAGTGAACTTTTTTTTTGAATTGTTATTATATATGAATGTGTTTTGAAACTCTCTTC
Source organism: Parasponia andersonii (assembly GCA_002914805.1). Lineage (NCBI taxonomy): Eukaryota > Viridiplantae > Streptophyta > Magnoliopsida > Rosales > Cannabaceae > Trema > Trema andersonii. Next base: position 716,658 of record JXTB01000080.1, read on the forward strand.
AATGACTATGCAACATGGACCTATAACACAAGGATTATATGTAGACAGTACATACTAAATGTGGACCTAGCTTGTCACGACCGAAAATCCAAAACCGTGACTTTTGGTAATTTTATTTTGAAAAAATAATAAATAATTATTTTCCAAAATTCCATAAAATCAAGTACTTGAAATTTTGTATTTTAGTCCTTAAAAGTAATCAAATTTCATAATGAATAAATTTTTTCAGTAGTATTGGAAATCCTTCATTTAAAGTTTAGAGAAAATTCTAAACAAATTAATTTAAGAACCTTGCTTATTTCATAAATTTTAGTAAAACGTGTCCATTTATAACTTAAATATAATATCCAATTAATTTACATAAAATCATCCTCATATATCTACTAGTAAATACACTGTTATTGACTAAATAAATTTGACATAGAAAGGAAGAGGTGATATAGAATAGGGGCTGACCAATGAAGATGTAGGAATGACATACATATGGCAAAAGAACTTCTCATACTACTATGATAAATTACCCAAAATAAATCATCACCTGAAAGTGGGAGGAGATAGGAGGGTTGAGCACGTGAATGCTCAATAAAGAATCGATTACAAGTTTTTGTATGTAAGAAAATATACGCACGTTGAAGGTCCTGCATGATTTGTGATCCATTCAAAATAGTTCATAAAATCCATATGGAAATCATAGTCCAATAGTTCAAATAATCTAGACCATTGTAAATCATTCACCAAAACTAGTACATATCTATTCAAGCTAACATATAACCATGTATGCAATCATGATATCCGAAGTGACCTACTGGATCACTCGTAAGTCCAAGTCACCTAATGAGGTAACCGTAAGTCCGATGGTTGAGTAAATATGTGAATGCATGTAAATACTATATGAATGGCAGAATAAGGATATGTACCATTTCCACAAAATCGTAAAATAACTATGCAATATTCTTTAATCAAACCACTCTTAGTCCTTAAATTTGAGTTCTCAAATTATTTGAGATTTTATAAAAATTTTGGCAGTATAACAGCTAGTTTTGATTAAAACTTAAAAATCTAATTTCCTGCAGAAAACAATTCAAAATACTATATATGATATGCCAATCAGTATGACGTGCCTCCTAGGCAGTTTATATCTCAAATCAGGTTAAAACAGATATAAATCGCATTTTTATGAATTATTTCACGAAATTCCATATTTATTCAAAATATGTGAAAATCAAAATTAAACTGATTTGAACATTAAGTAATTGAATCCTTACTTCAATCGAGTATCCAAATAGTGTTATAGGGCTATGAACAAAGTTTGGTATCGTTTAGGGTTAAACATATAATTTGACCGATTCAAGCTGAAGCTGAATCCGAGCCCACGACACACAAATTGAGGCACTCCAAGCCATTAGATTTAGATTTTTGTGCCCGTCACCAAATATAGTCAACATATATATCAAAATTCTTGTTTTCAAAATTATATCACAAATATGAGGTTTATTTTACAATATAATGGTCAAATTGACAAATTTAAATACAAATTTAAAATAGTTCAAATTTGACAAAAATAGCAAAATTCAATATGGGCAATATTGAGTCAAAATATATGTACCACGATGATCCTCTTATTGAGACGAGTTGATGAAGCCAAGTTTCACGACGTGAGGTGGCCAGAGATGGCGTCGGCATTGGAAAATATCCACGACTACCTTTCCACTTTGCCAGTGCTAGGAGGCTTGAACAACTCCGAAATTTCAGGCGAAGCTTTGACTCAGTGGTGTGATGAGGATTCGGGCAATGGTACGGCTCAATTAGGCTGGAAAAGCCCTCGTTGGAGCAATGCCAGATTTTTGGCATTTTGGCCAATCGAACGAGAGACTGAGAGAGATATCGGGAGGAGAGAGAAGAAGCTAGGAAAAATAAGGGAGCACGTGTCCATGAATATATGGACTTTTCAGTTTTGCTAAAGAGTCCCTAGTTCAAGAATCTCTTCACTTAATTTCTCCAAAATTACAAAATAACCACTAGTTTTTGAAATTCTTTCAAATAAACCCGAATTCAAATTTAAGTAAATTCTTATTATTATTGGCAAAAAGACTAAAATACCCTTATAAATTAAGGGGTTTTACATAGCTACAGAAATTAAATATAGTGGATCTAGCTACAAGGGCTAAATGAAGTAAATGTGAACCTAGTTACAGGAGTTGAGTATGGTCATAATCGCCAAAAACTACTGAGAAGTGAATTGAAAGTGTTACTGATTATCGAATGAAAATGAAATGACAGATTTTGAACTAGGGACTTTCCAAACAATCTCATTTGTTTATTTTAAAAATTATTATATTCTCAAGGTGATTTTGTTTTGAAATATGTTATTTAACTTTTTCAAAGAATATATATATGATTCTGCTAGTTAAGATTTCTGGTTACTTACTGGGCCTCTAGCTCACTCTTTTATTTTTTCCAACTAGGTTTAAAGATCATTAGTTAAGAAGTTTGGTAAAGGAGAATTTGTCTAGATAATTGGGATGCATTTAAGTTCACGAGTGAAAGAGGGAAAATGGTTCATTTTTATTAAAAAAATATGAAAACTAGAAAAGTCAATTAGTATAAATTTATTAGATTATAGTATGTACTTTTTGTAGTTGATTTTTAACATTTGGAGACTTAATAGAATTATTGAGTTACACCTGATTTATTGGTATTTATTAGAGTTTAATTATTCTTTATTTTTATAGATTGTAGGTAGATACTTTGTATATTTATAAGGCTTTACCTTATAAGTATACAGCACACGTCCTCAAGAATGGGACGTGACAGAGAGAGAGAATTGTGAGGGAAATGGGGAGTGTCAATAGAGAGAGATTCAAAGGAAATGGAATTAAACAAGGATGTGAGAGAGATTTAATAGACAGAATGGGAGATTTCAAGGCATAAATGACAGAAATGAGGAGCATTCGGTAAAGCTATATTTGTTTTTGCGGCAATAAACCCTAAAAGTCGCGACAGTATTAACCACGCACCATTTCAATTTTTCTTGTTAGTATTGGCGAGTTAATTTCGCGGGGAGATATTTTTTATAAATTCTGTTGTAATGACAAGTCATGACAATAGGTATTTTAACCAAAAAAAGATTAATTTTATGTTTCTTTAATAAAAATTTCAATAAATATTTATTATTACGGTGACATGTAATCACTATAGGAGAAATTTTCTAGCTTTTGGCTACTCTAGAACTGACAAAATCAATTTCCGATATTAGAATTGTCACTACGATAGGGTACTTTTATTGTCGCGACATATGTTGTTATGCCCCCTTGGCTTAACTATACGATTATGTAGGTTAAACTAGGATGCATTATTCTTTTATAAACCATATTTTGAGTTTTTCAAAAAGGTGGGCCAAATTTAAACTTTTCGAGCTCTAAAACAAAAGAAACTACGTGGCATTACTTTTTGAAAGTGTCTTTACAAAATATACAACTAAAACCTCCATATCAGTTTATCTTGCCATCGGCAGTAATATTTACAACACACTAGAATATCAAAATATAAAGAAAACACAGCCCAGAAGTCAAGCTCATCTACATCGGTATGATCATAGCGACAAGAAAGGGTGCTAGCCAACTAGCAACTCTATACATAAAAAATGTCCTCACCTACATCACAGGAACTAAATGAGGTAATGCTCAGTAAGTAAAGATCATGCATGGTCGTGAACATGTTTCATGCATAAACTTTATTGAAATTCCCATTGTAATCTTTCTTTAATAACTTCTCATTTTGATACATTTTTCTTAGAAAACATTTCTTTATAGGGCCCTTGAGTACATGACAAAGTCGCGGCAGTCGGTAGGCCATGCCCACCTGTGCGGGAAGGAAACACATGGCCAATGTGAACCATACCTACCCAACGCAGACCAACTAAGTAATGGACCTGATAAATCTCATAGTACAATGCTCAGTCCTGGTAATCGGTAAGCCGCGCCCACCTATGCGCGAAGGATGCATGTGCAAACCATACTTATCCAATGCAGACAGACTAAACACTGTACTTAAAATATATCTCATAAAATTAGTACAATGGTACTACTTTAAATCCAATGTGTGGAAAACTTCACTGCTTTGAAAATCATACTTAAATGATCATGCCATACTTATATTTTCATAAATTTTACAACCTAATATAAATAACATATAATTGAAACAATACATATAAGCATGTAAGAAAACATCTTGTATCTACTATTGTTCTTGTGATGCAGTTAAAATAAATCTTCACTTACCTTGTGTCCGGTAGAAAAAATAGTGGAAAGGGTCAATATCCTCTGTGGCAAGATGTGTGGAAGACCTTATATCAATTTTATTACTAACATTATCACTACAATGTAAAATGCTTAAAGAAACAAGTACAAGACTAAATCATAGGTTTTACACAAGAAGGAACCCTAATTACAAAATGAACTAAAATGTCATTTACTTTCATAAAAACTAGTCCATTTGCTTCTAAATGGTACCATTTGGTTCTAGAAATATTTGGGCAGCACCTCCCCTATTTTTAGGACATCCCCACATGATTAAGATCATGGTTTAAGACCTGTAACAACAATTAACAAGCCAGTTCCCACATATACAATTCAAAGAGGATCATTTAGAGTAACCTAGGTATACTTGAATTCCTTTCATTTTAAACAAAGTTTAAAACCACTTTTACACTTTTCTATTGTCACAAACAGCAAGAAAAAAAATATATTTACATCATTGGATCAACAAAATATACATTTCGATTTTATAAAATCAGATTACAAGTATGGGGAGCTTATTCTAACAATGGAAATACTTGAAAACACTTGAATCCACAAGTAGCAAACTTTGGGGCTTTAAGAATAAATTTAATCTTCCACTTAAATTCTTTGCTTCCAGCAATATATAAGGTATCCTTAGACCTTAATTCATCAAATAAAAGCTTTAATTAAAGGGCTAAAGCAATGGAAATAAATTACCAATTCCAAACTCCACAAAAAAAACTCACCTTGACTAGTTTGAACTTTTGTTGAAGCTCTTGCCTTCTACTTCTAGAAAACTGATTTCTAAGGCTTTGAAATTTATCTTAGGACTCAAGAGGACCTAGAGGAAACATTAATTAAGTAGTATCAAGTAGAGAATTGAACTAACAACACAAAACCTAGGAAGAAGAACAAGTAGAATTACCTTGATTAGTTTGAACCAATCTAGCATTCTTGAGCTCCAAACTAAGTTCTACTACTTGGAAACTCTTAGATATGGATAAGGAGAGTTGAGAGAAGTAAGAAAGTGGTTGGAGTGGTTCAAGTCGTGGCTGGGGAGGTAGAGGAAAGTAATGACCAGATTTGGTCAAAAATAAATCCTTAAAGGCTAAGAATGACATAACTTAAATTCTAAGGGGTATTTTAGGTATTTTGCTCATTACCTTCCATGTGTCAAGCTCTAAAACATCCTTAGCATACTCACCAGGTTTCTTGTCAATCCTATACACTCAACTGTAGACCAAAATGGTGAATCCTAGCTTAGAAAGTGAAATCTAGTCATACTTTGACTTAAGATCCTATATGGCCAATCTTATTCTAATTTGATGGCACCTAACCCCATAAACAATCATTAAACAGAAAAAGAAAGTCCATTAGACTCTAATTGATGATGCAAATATAGTATAATTACCCAATTCATAGAATGCACAAAGATGACATTTAGCGATTCAGCTGAATCTAAGCTAGCTTAGTATAATTAAACACAGTTCAGTATAGTGACTGTCATCTCGTACTTACCTGGAACGAACATTTTTTAAAAATGCTTGAAATGAGTCCTAAACATTAAATTAAAGCTATTTGATGTGCTAAATGCACAGTTAATTTGGTTCTAAAAAGCGTGAAAGATGCATTTTACCAAAAAAACTACTATTTGACTAAGTTATTAATAGACATGATTTTTAATGCATGTGCATATAGTATTATTATTCATGAATGCATTCTTTGTTCTTTTCATACACCAAGATCTCTCTTTGAGGGTACTGAGCCTTTATACTGTATGGGAACACTTCGACCACCATTAGTACAATAACACATATTGAAAGCATTTAACAATAAAGAATGAGAAATTTATTGTAAAGTTGATTCTAATCACTTGATATATCTATTATGCAATATAAACATATTTATTATTGGCCTATTATGCATGTGAGAATCTTAGGCATTACAATCCTTCTCTCCTTATTAAATTTTATCCTCAAAATTTGCTTACCCAAATAAGTGAGGATACATAGTTTTCATCTCTTCTTCTCTTTCCCATAGGGCCTCTTCTACTTGTTGGTTCCTCAACAATACTTTGACCAAAGGGATCTTCTTACTTCTAATCTCCTTCTCTTTTCTATCCAAAATCTCCATTGGTTCTTCTTCATAACTCACATCTTGGCTCAACTCCAATCATAATTCAAAACATGTGAAGGGTTTGGAACATATCTTCTTAACATAGAGACGTGAAAAACATTGTGCACATTTGACAATAAGGGTAGTAATGCAAGTCTATAGAAAATATCTCCAACTTTGTCAAGTATCTCAAATGGGCCTATATATCTAGGACTAAGCTTCTCTTTCTTCCCAAACCTCATGATTCCTTTCATGGGTGCAACCTTCAAAAATACTTTGTTCCCAACATCAAATATGACCTCTCTCCTTTTAGGATCAGCATAATGCTTATGTCTGTTCTGAACACCTAATAACCATTTACGAATCTTTTCTACTACTTCAGCTGTTTCTCTTACCAATTCTGGACCAAGAAATTTCCTTTCTCCCAACTCATCCTAGTGAATTGGAGATCTACATTTTCTTCCATACAAGGCTTCATACGGAGGCATTTCAATTGAAGCTTGATAACCATTGTTGTAGGCAAATTCTATCAATGGCTAGTACTTGCTCCAAGATCCATGAAAATCTAACACACAAGCTCTAAGCATATCCTCAAGAGTCTGTATGGTTCTCTCTAATTGTCCATCTGTTTGAGGATGAAAAGCTATACTGAATGCCAGTTTTGTACCCATAGCCTCCTGAACCCTCTTCCAGAATTTTGAAGTGAATCTAGCATCTCGGTCAGAAATAATAACCTTTGGAACACCATGTAGTCTAATGATTTCTTAAACATACAACCGAGCCAACTGATCCAAACTAGAAGTTACTTTAATCGGCAGGAAATAGGCTGACATAGTATATCTATCCATAATAACCCAAATAGCATCATGGCCTTTATTTGTCTTAAGAAGTCCAACCACCAAATCCATAGCAATCTCTTCCCATTTCCATTGTGGCACATGTATGGGCTTTAATGTACCGGCAGGTCTTTGATGTTCAGCTTTAACTTGCTGACATGTGAGACATTGTTCTACAAACTCAATCACATCCTTCTTCATACTTGGCCACAAGTAATGCATTTTCAAATCCCTATAAATCTTTGTAATACTAGGATGCACAGAGTAGGGAGAGTGTGAGCTTCTATTAATATCTCCTTTCTAATTGTTCTGTCTGGCACACAGAGTCTATTTCTGTATCTGATTACATAATCACCAGAAATCTGGAAGGCTACCTCCTTTCCAGACTCTATCTTAGTCTTTAAACTTGTCAGATAGAGATCCGTATTCTGGTCTTGCTTGATTCTCTCTAGTAAGTGAAGATTTATTTTAACTGCGTCACAAGAACAATAGTAAATACAAGAAATTTTCCTACATGCTTATGTGTATTATTTCAATTATATATTATTTATATTGTTGTTGCAAAGCTCATAGAAACATAAGCATGGCATGATCATTGAGCATGATTTTCAAAGAAGTGACGTTTTCCACACATTGGATTTAAAGTAGTACCATTGTACTAATTTTACGAGATATGTTTTAAGTACAGTGTTTAGTCTGTCTGCGTTGGGTAAGTATGGTTTACACAGGCATCCTTCCCGCATAGGTGGGCACGGCTTACCTACTGCTGGGACCGAGCATGGTACTATGAGATTTATCAGGTGCATTACTTAGTCGGTCTG